>MU780336.1:67658-134439 GCA_026770625.1 Nicotiana glauca | reverse complement strand
TACCCTCACTTCCTTTTAATATTAGCCAAACTACCCTTTTCTATACCTTTATTACCCTTACTTCATAAGGCTTAATACCTTTATGCCATTTTCCTAAGCCCAAAGTACCCCTGAGGTTCCCTATTATTACTGTCAGCCTATTTAACATTCCAACAATGCCCTCCCTTCCTTAAATGTATTACACTCAAACCTTTTAATATCCCCAAAAGACCCCTGAAAATTGGTTGAATTTACTCAATTATACTACTGCCTTTAAACTCCAGACTTAATCATTAACTACAACAAACTAACTATCAGAATTAATCTAATTCTAATACGAACTAACTACTAATCGAATTTAAAACAGCTATAACCAAATGACTATACTTAATTAACTAAAAATGATTAACAATTATTCTACAAACTACCTCAAAAATACTATTTAAATCATACTAATGACTCAATTTAATCCGAAAAAAAGTTAATCAAATTTAAACTGAAAATCATGCTTGGTCAACACTTAGAATTTACAGAATCATTTTCTAATTCATAACCGATTTTCAAAGTGTTTCAAACAAAATCCAACAAAAATGAAGACTTACAATCAACAAAACCTAACAAAATTCATTCATGCAAGCAATGAAAATAATAAAAATAAGGAAAGAAAGAAAGAAAGACTCACTGGAAAAAACCAAGAACTCCGGCCCGCCTTTGGAACCCCAATCATCCACAATTCCAACCCGTAACATACCTAACCAGGTGTTTTCATAAGAGAACGCCTGATTAGGGATGTTATGGTCCGAAATTGTGGGGATTTTTTTAAAAAAAAAAAAAAATTAACCAGAAAGTTCAATTTGATATTCGAACGTTTCTGGAGAGTTTTGAGACAAAAGGGCATGGTGGTTGGGTAGAGGATGGTCAGGAGGTGGTTTGGTGTTATTTTGGGTTAGTTTGGACGATGTTGTGTTCGCCGGAGTAAAGGTTCCGGCGACACAACTTCATATATTTGAGCAAATTGGGGATGATTCGAGGGAAACGGGGTATAGGGGTGTACTGAGGAGCTCAAGGAGATCACACGGTGTTAATGGTGTGGTGGGCTCTATGAGGAGACGGTGACGGCTAATGTTTTGCTGGAGAAGAAATGATATGTAATGAACTGTGTGTATGTATATGTGGTATATAAAAAACGATTTTAATACATCGTGACCGTTGGATTATATGGATCGACCGCCCAGATTGCGTGGAGCCTCTAAACGACGTCGTCCAATTAAATGAGCAAACGTCCTCGCCCGTTAGATCAATCAAATGAACGGCCAAGATTGACGACTCAATACGTCGTCGTTTTATTTCCTTCAGAGAATCAAGCTTTAACCGTTGGATCATTAATTTTCAACGGTCCAGATTTAAAAGCCCCCAAAACGGGGTCGTTTGGCTTGTGACTGAAGCTTGACCAGTTTGGACTTTGTGTGGGCTTGGGATTTTTATTTTGTTTTGGGTTATGGGTGTAACTGGCCCAAAGTCTTTCTATTTCCTTCACACATTTATATATTGTATTTTCACTTTTGTATTTACTTTTTTTAATTTTTTTTGTCTTTTCCAATTTTATATTTTCTGATTTTATCAAATTGCTAAACTAACTAAATTCTAAAATTTATTTAATATTTATTTTATAGAAATTTTCAATTAAAACACAAAAAATGCTATTTTTTGATTTTTTCTTTAATTTGTTTTCAAAAAATAAATTAATACTAAAATTATAAAATTAAAAATAAAAGATATCCTAATGCATATGCATATTTTGTATTTTTTAATATGAATTATTATGCAACTAATTAACAAGGATGCCACAGATATCAACAAAAATTGTGAAAATAATGAAAAATCATTTTGTTTGAGTTTTAGGAATAATTTGCTTAGGGCAAAAATCACGTGCTCACACCCTTAACATCCCCGATGTCAACCAACAAAACATCAAAAACCCAGCACTTCCCCAGAACACATAAAACCAACGAGATCCCCCGCACCCCAACCAATATTCCATACCACCTCAAAATCCCAATCCATCACCAGTATCGACTCCTTCACAACATCATCATCAGCCAACCCAGTATCCGCAAACCACTACCTATCACACTCCTCATAACGCACCATAACCTACTCCCAATCCTCAAAACTCAACCAACGACCACTACTATACCTAAATTCCTGGAGTCCATCAAAGCAACCCCATATATGTGGAAACCTTACCCCGCACTCCTCAACAAACCTTATACATACCCGAATCCACCGAGAAGGACCTGCTCATCAAGAATATGGTAGAGGAGGTAAAGAAGCTTACTAGTTGAGTCCATAGTGTTGAAAGTGGTAAAGGAATCGAAGGTTTGAACTATGAAAATTTGTGTATTCGGTCGGACGTAGAACTGCCAAAGGGTGACAAACCTCCCAAGTTCGAAATGTTTGGCAGAACAGGTTACCCAAAGGTGCATCTAAGGATATACTACGACAAGCTCATAGGATTTGGAAGGATGAAAGAATCCATATGAAGTTATTCATGAGGAGCCTCACTGGAGATGCCCTGTCTTGGTATATCAGCCAAAATCCAAAGAAGTGGGTTAACTGGGTAGGCATAGCATCAAATTTCATAGATCGGTTCAGATTCAACACAAAGAATGCACCAGATGTCTTCTATATGCAGAATCTCAAGAAAAAGCCAATAGAGACTTTCCACGAGTATTCTACTCGGTGGAGATCAGAAGCTGCGAAAGTAAGGCCGAAATTACAGGAAGAGCAAATGAACAAATTCTTTGTTCGAGCCCAGGATCTGCAATACTATGAGAGGTTGATGGTTATTGAAAACCATAAATTTTCTGACATCATTAAATTAGGAGAAAGAATAGAAGAGAAAATTAAAAGCGGAATGGTGATAAGCCTTGAGACACTCCAAGCTACAAACAAGGCCTTGCAGTCAGGAAGCATATCCAAGTAGAAGGAAGTAGGGGCCGTGATGGTAGCCCAAGGACAAAAATCTCCTCTCACATACCAAACACCTCCACCCATATATCAGCCTTCACCTCCCAGATACCAACAACCCACCGCCACCTACAATACTTATAACACTCAACCAGCATATTACCATTCACTACCACTAGCCCGCCAAAACTACAAGTAACCTAGACCAAATTTCAACCGCAAACCACCCAGACAATACACTCCTATTGCTAAACCCATCGATCAGCTTTATGAAAGACTGAAGGATGCTGGTTATGTCACCCTCATTCCTGTTATTACTATACTCTTCCTAGTGGGTTAATTCCGAATAAGACATGTGCCTATCACTCAGGCATAAAAGGACATACTATTGATGAGTGTCGCACTTTGAAGGATAAGATCCAGACGTTGATTGACACCAAAGTTATACAATCAAAAAAGGTTGCATCAAGTGTTCACAACAAACCCCTCTCGGATCATAGGGGCGAGGGGGTAAATGTGATCGAAACTGCTGAATAATGGGATCCAAAAGGATCAATTGGACTCATTCATGAATAGGATGAACCCAAAGTACCTCCAGTCACTCTTACACCTATTATAGTGCAGATTTAGTCGCCAATTGACGTTCAAATAGCCACGCCAACTATATTTGAGGTTAAAGCGACAACACCCTCAGCCGCATCAGCTCCATTCGAGGTAGAAATAACCACACCCTTCACTGTGGCGGTAGCAACCACACCATCCTTTAATTTTAATGTTATACCATGGGACTATGCTGCAGAGGTGAGAAGGAATGAATTAGGTGTTACACAAGGCATGACCCGGACTAGTAGGGTTTACACACATGAGCATTTGGGAGAAACAAGTAAAGAAGCCGCTCCCAAGCAGCCTATCATTCAAACAGGCCCAGATGATTTTTGGAGAAAGGTGCAAGCAAGAGAATATTCTGTGGTTGATCATCTGAACAAAACCCCTGCTCAGATATCCATTCTATCGCTATTGCAGAATTTTGAGACATATAGGAAAGCATGATGAAAGGGTTGAACGAAGCCTATGTACCAAATAATATCACTGGCGGAGAAATGGCTAATATAATGGGACAAGTGCTGGAAAGCCACAAGATCACTTTCCATGAAGACGAGTTGCCACCAGAAGAGCTGAGTCACAACAGGGCATTACATATCACCGTGCAATTTAAGGACAAATTCATCGCTAGGGTCTTGATAGATAGGTGTCAAGCCTCAACATTTGTCTGTTGACTACTTTGAAGAGGTTGGGTAAAGACTTACATGAGATACGAAAAGGAACCATGAATGTGAAAGCATTTGATGGGTCCCAAAGGGCCACTATTGGGGAAATAAACGTGTATCTGCAGATGGGTCCAACTTGGTTTGATGTTGAGTTTCAAGTATTATCCATATCCGTTACGTACAATCTGCTGCTGGGAAGACCTTGGATATATGTTGCTGGAGTCGTAGCTTCTATGCTACACAAGACATGAAGTTCAAATGGAATCATCAGGAAGTGATCATTCATGGAGATGAAAGTAATCCCATTTACACCAATCAAACCATTTCGGTTGTTGAGAATAGAATGATGTTAGGCGGAGAAATGTACTATCGCATCGAGCGCGTCAATGCAGTCGAGAAAGAAAAGTGGTGGAGTAATAATATTGAAAGCATACTATTATGGACATGGTATGAACCCGGTAAAGGTCTCAGGCATGAATCTCCAGGGTATCACCAAGACAATACAACCGAAGCGTCACGGTACCACCTTTGGACTTGGATATCAGTACACCTGGCAGGAGTACGATTGTTGGTCATCACCATGGCGTGGTCCCTATTACCATCTTGAACGGCCAATATCGCATCTACACCAGACATTTCAACAGACTGATGTGGTATAGGGATCTGAAGAATATGAGACTTTAGTTGGCATAAGGAACCTGTTTCTGGATGATGAAGACATGGACTGCAATGCAATAGTTGAGGAGGAGGAGGAGGAGGAGGAAGACCTTACCATTCATACCATGAAGAAAGGAGCCGTTCTCAAGAATTGGACTGCTAAACCATCCCAGGCCTGTCGAGTTCCTGGGTAGCCTGGAGATTAGAATGATCTATTTTTAAGTAATTTAAAGCATTTAACACATTTACAATATTTTATTTTAGACGCATTTTGTTTTGAAATAATTTCTCGAATCATCGAACCGTACTTATTTTAACATTTCCAGATTTATCTAATGCATTTCTATTTTAGTATTTATTATTATCCTTTACATTTTCTATCTACAACATTATTATTACTTATCGTGATGAACCGATGATTGTGACGTGTAATGAGGCAACATAAGGATAGTGATTCAGAGGAAATAGAAGAAGAAGATATAATACATGAGGAAATTGTCAGAGAGGTGGAAAATTTTGAGAATAAGACTAAGTCAAATTTGGAAGAAACCGAGATAGTCAACTTGGGAGATTCAAAAAGAAACTCGCATAAGCATCCACATGTCACCGTAAGAAAATAAAGAGTTACCCGTTCTTGAAAGAATACGAGGATATGTTTGCATGGTCTTATGATGATATGATCAGGTTGAGCACATATATCGTAGCTCATAAACTACCTACCAATCCAGTGTTTCCGCCTGTAAAGCAGAAACTTAGAAAGTTCAAGCTTGATATGAGTCTGAAAATCAAAGAGGAAGTCACCAAGCAGGTCAATTCTATGGTTCTTAGAGTGGTTGAATATCCTACTTGGTTGGCCGAAGAAGGATGGGAAGGTCAAAGTATGTGTCGACTATCAATATTTAAACAAAGCAAGTCCTAAAGATGATATCTTGTTACCCAATATACACATATTGATCATCAATTGGGCAAAGCATGAACTCCAATCCTTTTTGGATTGCTTCGCGGCATAATATAAGATCTGTATGGATGATGAAGATGTCGAGAAAATAGCCTTCATTACTTCGTGTGGGATGTATTATTATAAAATGATGTCGTTTGGCCTGAAGAATGTAAGAGCCACTTACATAAGAGCCATGAAGACAATTTTCATCACATGATTCACAAAGAAATATAAGTGTACGTTGATGATGTCATCATCAAATCTAGACGAATCGCAGATCATATAGTAGATTTGAGGAAATTCTTTAATCGGCTTTGAAGGTACAATCTGAAATTGAATCCTGCAATGTGTGTCTTCGGGGTCCCTTCTGGAAAATTGCTAGGTTTCATCAAAATCGCCTGAGGAATGGGTTGGACCCTTCAAAGGTCAAAGTTATCCAAGATTTTCCACCTCTGAAGAGCAAGAAAGATGTGATGAGCTTCTTGGGGCGTCTCAATTACATCAGCCGATTCATAGCACAATCGATCGTGATCTCACTAATTTTCAAAATGCTGAAGAAAGATGTTGCAACAAGATGGACTGAAGAATGTCAAAACTACCAGTCTTGGTCCCGCTGGAACCTGGTAGGCCTCTGCTACTATATTTATCTATACTATATGGAGTTTTTGGTTGTATCTTGGGACAACACGACGAGACGGGAAGAAAGGAACAGGCCATATACTATCTGAGTAAGAAGTTCGCACCCTCTGAGGCACGGTATTCTTTGCTGGAACGCACCTGTTGTGCCCTGGTGTGGATAGCTCAGAAATTGAGGCACTACTTCTGTGCCTACTCTACATATCTCATATCAAGGATGGATCCCCTGAAATACATTTTTCAAAAACAAATGCCTACAAGGAAGCTTCCAAACTGCGCGAAGAGATACATGCCAGAACTTGGGGACCACACATGAATGGTTTCGTTTTAGCCAAGAAGATACTAAGAGCAGGATACTTTTGGATGACTATGGAAACAGACTATAGCAGGTATGTCCAAAAGTGTCACCAGTGTCAGGTACATGCGGATATGATAAGGGTACCCCCAAATGAACTCAATGTAACAAGTGCACCTTGGCCCTTTCCCGATTGGGGAATGGATGACGTCAGTCCGATTGAGCCTATGGCTTCGAACGGGAATAGATTTATCTTAGTGTCCATAGACTACTTCACAAAATGGGTTAAGGCTGCATCTTACAAAGCTGTAACCAAGAAAGTCGTCACAAATTTTGTTTGGGATCGTATTATTTGCCGATTCGGGGTGCCAGAATCCATCATCATCGAGCCATCAACCTCAACAACGACAATGAAAGCTATGTGTGAAACCTTCAAAATCAATCATAATAATTCCACAGCATACATGCCTCAAATAAATGGAGTCGTGGAAGCTGCCAACAAGAACATCAAGAAAATTCTAAGGAAAATGGTAGACAACCACAAGCAATGGCACAAGAAATTACCATATGCCTTATTAGGATATCGCACCATAGTTCGCATATGAACCGGACCAACTCCCTACATGTTGGTTTACGGTACAGAAGCTGTCGGTTCCGCCAAGGTCGAAATTCCTTCCTTAAGAATTATACAAGAAGTTGAACTCAGTTATGCAGAATGGATAGGAAGTCGTTACGAGCAGTTATCTCTTATTGACAGAAAAAGAATGAATGTGATATGCCATGGTCAACTTTATCAGAACAAAATGTTGAGAGCTTTCAATAAAAGAGTCAAACCCAGACAGTCACACCGAGGCATTTGGTGCTGAAACGAATCTTCCCGCAACAAGATGAAGCCAAAGGAAACTTTTCACCCAATTGGCAAGGGCCCTACATGGTTCATCGAGTATAATAGGAGGAGCATTTATACTTGCAGAAATGGATGGAGAAATTTGGCCAAAGCCCATTTTTGTTTAAGAGGGGATATGTAGGCAGCCTTTTGGGTTTGGTCACATCTTAATAAAATCTTCATTTTCCTCATGATCAGAAACTGGGGCAGAATTTTGAGGAGGACCCTCAAAATTTCAAAGCAAGTCTAGCCAATTTTTTCATATGCAGAATGGTCAGAAGATCACTTATCAAACTAAGGTAGAATTTTGAGGAGCTCAAAATTCTAGTGCAAAGAAGTCGCAATGTCTCTAAAGTATCACAGTCATTGGTTCATTTAATTTACTTGATATCGTAAACTATTATGTTTTAAAATAACTATGTTTATCAAATGCATGCATATTTTTCGAAAACTTTATCTTTATAAACATCCAGATGCTACCCATGGTAACTTGAGCAGGATCTCGATACGGAGCAAAACAAAGCTAAGAGGCAAAGGCACGAACCAACCTCCTCCGTAAAACACATGCTTTTTCTTTGGAAACAGGAGCAAAGAACAGTTGCAAGTACGTATATACTTTAGAATCACTGTCTTTATAACGACAAAGCTGTCAAACACAAACATATCTCCCACTAAGAAATACTCTGCTATCACTCATTGGCTAACCATTGCCTCTCATTTTTGCATGAGGCTAAGCCCTGCCTCCTCAATTGCATAAGGCTAAACTCTACCTTCCGATTGCATGAGACTAAGCATTGTCTACATCTTGCATGAGGGTAAGCCTTGCCTACTCAGATGCATAAGGCTAAGCACTGCCTTCCACTGCATGAGACTAAGCCCTATCTCCTCTCCTTGAATGAGGCTAAGCCCCTGCCTCCTCAACTGTATAAGGCTAAGCACTGCCTTCCACTGCATGAGACTAAGCCCTGTCTCCTCTTCAAGCATGAGGCTAAGCCCTGCCTTACCAACTGCACAAGGATAAGCATGAGACTAAGTACTATCTCCCTTTCTTGCATGAGGCTAAGAATTTCCTCCCCAACTGCATAAGGCTAAGCTCTTCCTTTCCTTGCCTAATGTCAAATGGTACGCTACTTGAAATCTAGCACTATTTTGCCTTCCCGAGGCTAAGATTTATCTCAATCTTATGCAAGACTAAGCTCTGTATTGTTTTGCTTATATGATTCATTATCATGTATCTACATTTCATGGGCTGAAACATCGCCATACTATCCAAAGGCGTCATAGTCCGAAGGCATCATTCTCATAGCCTGAAGACACCATGTCATGGCCTGAGGATCTCTCAATGCGGCACATCATTATTCAAAGGCGTCATGGTTCAGAAGCACCATTCTAATGGCCTGAGAACATCATTTCATAGCCTGTGAATCCCTTACCACATGATTCATGGCCTGGGACGTCATGGTCTAAAGACATCATCCTCACCATCCGAAGACAATCTTCATGATCCAAAGGGAATTCACGTCATGTTTAAATTGTCACAATAACCCATATATGTTTTGCACGCATCGCATTTTAAGCTTTTCAGGTAATCCAGGAGGTAACCGTTCTTCAAACGGAAGCAATCTTCACTCCGATTTCTATTCACAGCGTTCACATATTCTAAACGTAACCGACTCCCAGCAATTACTCGCTTTTCTCTGTGGCTATTCAGATACTTGCTCTATTACACATCCATTACGTTTCAGATTCACATTCATAATGCCGCATAAACCCATACGATACTATCCTTCCCAAAAGAACCTCTTCTGAAAAGTACAACCATTCCAATAACAACTTTATCGGTTTCGTTCACCGTTGGATCCAGAACTATACATGGCCTGATTCCTATAAAATTAGGGATATGTAGGCGACTTAGAAACTAGGGTTCGGCCTGTATTTTTCAAAATCATTTCATTCAATCAAAATGGGTCATTATTTCTTTACCCGGTAACTCTTTAATCCTTCCCGGTAAAAAGGGGCAGCTGTTGATACCCAATTTTTCCCTCATTTCTAAATATATATATATATATATATATATATATATATATATATATATATATACACACTTCCAAAATAATGCATATACAACATCATTTAGATTTATGAGCACACACAAGTATTATAATAATTTTTAAAGGCTTTAAATCAATTTGTTTCTGTATTTTATTATATAAATATATAATAATTACCTTCCAAATTATTTTTATGATGATATAATCATCTAAACTTATCATTTATACCAGCATAATGTTTAAATATATTTTCAGTGCATTTTTATAATTACATTTATATTTTTTAGGCTAAATTGCACATTTCTACAACAATAGCCTATGTGTATGTATAATAACATTATTTTTGCAGAAAATGACTTATATTTTATAATGTTAAGTAATTGCTTTTAATCATTTTAGTGCACAGATGATATTTTTGATATTTATTAATTACTTCTATAAATTATTTATTTATTTATTAAATATTGAGTATTTAAAAAATAGCCCTAAATTCCTCTTAATTTCGGACCTAAAACTACCCAATACACTAGCACAACACCTTTACACCAGCCTACTAGCTTCTGAGCCCAAAACAAATAACCCTAGCCCAACCGATTAATCTAACCCGACCAAGAACTCCTAACTAATCGTGGTCGTTGATCTCTGAGATCAACGACCCATATTACCCCTTCCCTTTTTAATTAACCAAACTCCCCTAACCCTAAATTACTCTCCATAGCCAGCCGCCCTTGAACCCCCTCGTCTCTCATCTCTCACGAACCCTAGCAACCGTCTCCCTTAAACCCTCCAAATTTGGCCCCAAAACGGAATCCGCCATGGATTCTCTTGTCTTATTTACCTCCTCTCACTACCGGTTACTCGTTTATGTTGTTACCTAATTGCTTGCCTAAACATGTCAAGCGAATCTCTTTAATTTCACACCAAAAACTAGTTCAGTTCTTTGACCTTTTCTATCTGTGTTCGTTCTTGTTCTTTTAGGGTATGAATCTATATGAATCTCCGTCTATATTTGAGCTTCTTACTTACCCTAAATTAGGGTTTCAGATCCTTTTAAATCAAACCTATATCTAACTCGATTCTTTGATTTGAAAAGTATTTCTGTCTATGTTCATCTTATTTTATGCAACATGTGATCTTTACATTTTATTTTTGTCGATTTGTGTACTTTGCCTTAAATTAAGGTTCTAAAATTTCTTCTTTTCCTTACTGATTTCGATTGCTTTTCTTTCTTGTGTTTGACTGATGATTTTTTATGTTTATGTGCTAATTTCTACCACTATATAAACCCCTTCCCCTATTCCCTTTAGATAGACTTTGGAATCACTGTAACCTCACTATATCTAAAACTTTACTCTGTTATTTCAATCTATACTTTGGTTTTGACCAATTGAAGCCAAGCCCATTGAATTTTGGGTTTTGCTTCTCCTTGACGTTCAGAACACTGTGGGTTTTGTTCTTTTCTTGCATTTTTGTTTAACTGGTGAGTTACTTGACCTTTTGCAATTTTATCCTTATATATGTATAATCTGTATGTGTTCTTACCTCTGAATCCCTGGCTTAATATGTTCCCGGTTTACTTTTAAGCATCACTCTCTTAACTTCTGCATTTAATTACTCTTAATACAACTAGTACTGAGATTATCGATGCCTAATTGGGTAATGAATCCTCTTTAGGGCCTATTCAGTTAGTGTATTGACTCTTGAATGCCTATGAGCATGTTTATTCACTTAACCCCTAAGTCCCCGTAGTAATATGTGTTAGACATTCAGTATTAGTCATAGTATGTCTCGATATGATTATGTCGCTCAGCATGTGATCGCGACCTACTCCGCACTACTAATTAAGTAGCGAGAGAGGGCCGGAGTAGCTTTTACCCGATTTAGGGTCGGGATCGATATCCACAAACAGCTAGAATTTGGAATCGAGTATCTATCTAGTGTAGACTTGCGTATGTGTTCCAAATTACACTTCTATTCATTTTTGGGGTTTTTGTTTACTTCTACTATTATCAAACTATAAATGCTAATTGCAACTAAATTATGCTAAGAGTTATAACGCTACGAGTTGTTCAAATAAGTTTAAAAGGCACTAGGGTAGTGACTTCCACCTAGGTGGTCAATTGATGGGTACTTGATGACATATTTGAGGATTATGTTATAACCGTTGCACGACTTTACCCACTCTACACCTCTCGGTGGTTCGAGTTATTTTGCCCGAATTGGCTTTCTCAAGACCAACTGGATATGGAAATTTACACAAGCAACTAGGGTTCAAGTCGGGTATTACTCTCTCGAGATTTAACCCTTTAATTGGGGCTATCAATTTCTTGAGTATGCCCCAATTCCTTGTTGGACCGATTTTGGAGACTTAGGCTCTCTTTCTCAAGAAGAGCTCAAGTCAACTCAACACAAACTAGTATTTGCAACCACTAATTCAAAAATTACCCATGAAATTGGCCCAAATAACCAACACCCATAGTCAATTTAGCCCTAAAATACAAGACTCATCAATTACCCACACTAGGGTTGAGCCATAACCCAAGCTTATGGGTCTAGCTACTCATAATTAAAGAAGAAAAGCAAGAAATAGATGAAGAAAACTCATATTAATAAATCACTAAGTGAAATAACAAGATTCAATGATTAAAAGTAGATAAAAGTGCCCAAAATAGCTAAGAATCTCGAACCCATGAGCGCAACTACTCAATTACAATATCTGATACCTTAAAAATGGAAAAAGAAGCTATATATACTAGGCTAAAAATTTTGGACAAAAATGCCACTGCGGGTTAGTGCGGACCGCACAAAATGGACCGAAGTCCGCACTAGTGCTTTGGACTTGAAAAAAAACTCTCTGAATCTTGGCATCATGAACCACAAAGAATGGACTGCAGCCGCGGAGGCTTCTAGTAAGGTCCGCATAAAATGGATCGCGGACGGCGTTGGCTTGACACTGAGAAATTTCAACTCTCTGATTCTTCTCACTGTGGACCGTAGAGAATGGACTGCGGCCGCATTGATCTTAGTGCGGACCGCATGACATGTTAGTGCGGACACACTGCCTCTTGGCCTGAAAATCCACCTCTCTGAATGTCCTAGTGCGAACCGCATAAAGTGGTGTGCGGCCGCACTGGGCCTATTTTGCCTGAGCTTGTCTTGTCTTTGGAACTTGTGCAAGTTTCACTCCTTTTGAGCTGATCTCTGACATCTTTTCCTTTTGTAGATCAAATCTGCAATCAAGTACAACTTGAGAGCCTTTTTGGGACTATTTTGTATGAATTTCTAATCAAAGAATAAGCAAGGAGTATAAAATGCGTCAGGTTACCTAGTTATCAACTCCACCAAACTTAAGCTTTTGCTTGTCCTCAAGCAAACAAAATAAGACCCACCCCTTGAGAGAATGTCCAAGAAAATTTTAGTTGTCCTAAAGTGACCTCAACTAGCCTCAATTAGGACTAACAATTGCCCTTAATACACATGAATCATTAACATATTTACTCTTTTAAAACACTATGGATCAAGTGTGACACAAGAGCATCAAGGGTTGACTCAACACATCAAAGAACTCTTTTCTATTACTTCGGTCATTGTGGAACCTAAACTCACACATCCTCAACTCTCCCTAAGCAATCCTCACCTTTAAGATAGTGGCACTCAGAACGAGGATAATGGGAATTCACTCATATCTCTCAAGAAAAAGCCACAAGTCTGGCTCTAGGTACAATATGCTTGCCCCTTATGTGAGTATCCACTAATGTAAGCTTCATTCAACTCAAGATCATATAGGGCTTTTGTGGAGACATTGTGAAGGCTTTTGGTTCACCGTAGGAAATGTTTTGGTCTCAATAGGTTTCATCTTCCTTTAAGAACTTCTTTTGATTCATTTGGCATCCATCCACTTGACTTTTTGAGTCATTTCACTTGTTTCTAAGGGGTTAGAGAGACACACTGTCACTCTTTCTTATGCATTTTCAAACCTTTTCTCCTTTTTCAAATTTCCATACCTTTCATTCTTTTCTTTTCTTTGAATCCCTTTTTATTCTTTTTGACATTGAACTTTCTTTGTCTTTTTGCTTTTCTTTCTTTTTCATTGCCTTTCCTTTCTTTTTTTATCATTTTTGTGCCCTTTTACCACTTTGTTGCAATCCTCGTCTCGCCCCCAATACTTATACTTTTTCCATGTGCAAAAGGAAAGATCGAGTGCCAAGAAAGGGTACCGTTTAGAACGGGTATAAGCTTGAGTCATGGTTCTTAAAGGAAAAAGGTCTAAGGCTCAAAAGGGTTGACTAGGGATATTATCATTGGTAGGTTATAGAAGTGCTCAAGGTATCATTTGGACCAAGGAGAGCCTATAATCATGTCTCAAGTCAAAATTCACTTAGGATTTGGCCTCAACAAACATTCATGACAAGTTCTAGACCAATGGCTCGGGACATGGACTTGCAATACGATTACTCACCACACAAGCTATGGGATTGCTAAAGACACAGACTCGGGGGCCCACAACGACCTTAGATAAGATTTAAGCTCACAATGGTCCCGAAAAACCACTTGATGATTATCGGCCAACACAAGAGTCTCAAGGTCATGACTTTCACCATCCTAAATAGAACAAACTGTTTTTGACCATAAGATCAAAGGAAAATGTGCTAGGCCTAAGTGAAGCTTTGCTTGAGGTACCCTTAACTACTAACGACTAAAAACAAAAAGAAAAATAGACTCAAACCCTTAGGAAGGTTGTCAGGCCATATATCATTTGGAAGAGCCACCCAGTTCACACAACACTCCACCTTTGGAAAGAACCGTGGCATTAAGAAAACCAAAGGCTTATTGCGAATTTCAAAACAAGAAGCAACGAATCACAAATAAGAAGCTAAGAACGAAAAATTTGCGAAAAGTAAAATAAATATATACAAGAGGGGATTTGAATATACAATAGATGGGATGAATATGTACAATGTAACATAAATTTATATACAGACCCAATGTAAAATAAAAGTGTGATAAATGTAACGAAATATCAAAATTATATACAGACCAAAGATGAAAAATCAAGAAAGCATAAAAAATGTTAAATATATACAGTCATCCAAAATGTAGGGCTATCCCCTCAAATGAAAGCTGGCATTGTCCCCAATGCCAACTAGTCTAAATAAAACACCAAAAAGAGAAAGGGAAATGGATAAAGAAAACTCCCTATTTCCCGTCTGTCTGCATAGGCTCATGTGTGGTCCCTGGGTCCTCTCTGTGCTCGGGAACCTCAGACTGGTTCCCTGTCACCTGATGTTCTGCTACTGGGACTTGAGCCTGGACAGGCTCTGGAGCTGGTGCATCCTGTGGCTGACTGGAGGAGGTCTCATGTGGGTCTGCCAGTTGGATGACTGCATCGTCAGCCCTAGGAATCATCCTTCTCCTCTTAGGAGGACTCTGTGACTGCTCCGGCTGGGGATGCTCTGTTGGTGCTGGATCCTGGAGTAATAAGTCTAGAGGCAGGTGATCTGCCTTCAGTCTGACAAAGTTTGCTCGTAGCTCCTTAACGGACTCCTTGGAGGCCCGTGTCTTCCTCATTTTCTTGTGATCTCTCGCAAGCTCCTTCAGAGCCTTGCTATGTGAGTCAACTGCCTTTGTGAGCAACGCCTGAGTGTCGATGATTTTCTTTTGGTTTTCAAGTATCTCCTTGAGAGCATCCTCTATTAAATATGGAATATGTGGAGTTGGAGGTGCCGACTGAGCCTCTACAGTGGTGGTCAAGGTGGACAACTGGGATGAGGCAGTCTGTATCCAGTTGTTGATACTCAGAAGTGCCTGTCTTAGTCGTTGGGTAGTAATGGGATGGGCCCGGGAAGATGGGATCTCAGGGTCTGTTGAGGTGGGTAGACCAGCAGGAGTGGCAGTAGATGTGGAAGGACCAGGAGGGATATCTGTGGAAGTAGAGGTAGGCTCAGTAGGATCCACTACCACATCTGGCTCTTCAGACTGGCCAGTTGGAGCAGTAGTAGTACCTTTAAAGTTCTTGCTCTTGGGTTCATCATCCCCCTACATGATGTACCAGGAAAATGGGGTCTTCGCCTTGACTCTAATGTCGAAGGGCCTCTTTTTCACTTTCAAGTCCCGGAAGTACATATTGAGGGTACTGGGGAACGGATAGTTTCTGTCATGCTCGGCACCCGTAATTGAGATAATCCTCAACATCACATTCCCCACATTGATTGGGTACCCCGTCATGATCGAAGCTACTAAAACAGCACGATGAAGAGGAAGGGTGTTGTCGTGAGTCGTGGGGTCAAACCTACTACATACAAAGGTCTCCCACCCCCGTGCCTCAAAGTTTAAACTTCACCTCAGAATTTTGACTCCAACAGTCAACCAGTCAGGGGTGGTACCTGGGATTTCCAGGTATTGTTCCAACCATGGACAGACCTCCTCGCCCATTTCCATCTCCGCCATGTAAAGGGTCTCGTCCTCCTCATTAAAGCCAAGGTATTCGTTGATGTACTTCCCATCAAATAACACTGTCAGATTCCGAACCTTGGTCACTTTGGAGCCCTTTTTGATGTGGGCTACGTTGCAGTAAAATTCTTTTACCAGGTGTTCGTTGGCATCCACACACTTATCTAGAAAATGGTCAAAGCCCACTCTTGTCCTAAACTGCCTCAGTGCGTTGGTATTGTGAGGTAACAGGTCTTTATCAATAAAACTTCGCTCTGGGATCAACTTTCTCACCGGCCACTACTCCCGAAATTTATGATATGCCACCTCGCTAANCCCCCCCCCCCCCCACACACACCTAAGGCTCACCTCCTTCTGCTACTTCCTCATCTCCCTCTACTTCCTCCTCACCTCCTACTGCATCATCTCCAAATAATGAAATTGTGGGAAAGGTGGAGTATTCCCCACTACCTGCTGCTGAGCCCTCAGACGACTCCCAAATCACATGTGCTAGAGCTTGGGCAGTGGGTGATGGTGGAGGAGTGTTTGTAAGTCTGAACCTCACCGACCAGTCGGGACATGTGTTGGCACTGAATCTGAGGAAATCTCTCGGGAGGGCTCGTACTCACTCCCCGACTGATCACATTCCCTGTCAGCTGCTTTTATTATCTTTCTTGTTCTTTTTATATTTTTCCGGACTTGGGGAGTGAGTTTGATCATTTTCTGCTTCCCTCCTCGGGAAGATTCACCTCTGCCTGGTTGTTTAGACCATTTACCCTATTGTTTAACCGTTGTTTGCAATCACAATCAAGTAAACTTGTTAATATCAATGTAATCAGTTAAGAACCAAAGTTGTAGAACAGATATAAAAAGTTGCAAACAAGTCTCAGAAACCACCCAGTGCGGACCGCACCAAATAGTGTGCGTCCGCATAGGGGCCAGTGCGGACTGCACAAAATGGCAATGCGGTCCGCACAGGGGTAGGATTCAGACTACCCACCCTCTATATCTAGGCAGTGCAGACCGCACAAAATGGTGTGCGGCCGCACAGGGGCCAGTGCGGTCCGCACAAAATGTATTAGGGTCGCACTATTCAAAGTTCAGCTTCCAGAAGTTCATCAATGCGGTCCGTACAAAATGGTAGTGCGTACCGCACAGGGGCACCACAGACCGCATAAAATCGACTGCGGTCCGCACTGAATGCCCAGTTGTGGCACTAAGTTAGGGTTCATAAATTTTTGCTTTTAAGTCCCATTTTCACCTAATTAGTGCCCCTAAGTGATTGCCCAGTGCATTGTACTAACTAAGTCTACATGAAACACAAATATAACTAACCTAACCTAAACAATTGAAGAAAAATACGGAAGGAAGAAAAACAAAGCTAAGAAAACAAAAAGAAGAAGAAAATAACAAAAATTAAAGCAATTAGCTTGACATTTAGTTACCAGATATGAGATGGGGAGAAGATTACAAGTCCAGATGATTAATTACGAGCAAGATGAATATTGAACAGTGTTTTTGTGAGTCTGAGAGTCAATAGTGCGAAAAGGGTAAAAGGAGACCCTCAAGCCCTATTTATAGAAAGACCCTGGGGCCCAGTCTTACCTACCAGTGCGAACCGCACAAAATGGACCGCGGTCCGCACTACACTATTTTGTTCAAGTTCACACAGGTACCCCACTGCGGTCCGCACAAAATGGACTGAGGCCGCAGTGGTAACTTCAGAGAGGTGGTCATTTTACCCTTCACTAGTGCGGTCTGCACAGAATGTAGTGCGGTCGCACTGGCAACTTCAGAGACCTGTGCATTTTTTCCAACATGTCTTACACTACATAACCACAATCCTGCAACATCTCACAACCAGTTAGCCCAAAAATCAATCCTATACTACAAAGAAAATCAAAGAAAACAAGAAGAAAAACACATGGGTTACCTCCCAAGAAGCGCCTGATTTAATGTCGCGGCACGATGCATGTTACCATCTAATCATTTGAAATGCACAAGAGCCACCACATGGCTATCATCAAACTCCCCCAAATAGTGCTTGACCCTATGCCCATTCACTATAAAAACCTTCCCCGCTTTTGTTATTTAAATCAAGAGCACCAAACGGGGTCACACACACTACTTCAAACAGTCCGCTCCACTTTGACTCCAGCTTTCCCGGGAACAACCTTAGTTGAGAATTGAATAAGAGCACCAAATCTCTCACCTTGAACTCCTTGCCCCGAGTATATTTGTCATGAAGTTATTTCATTTTATCATTATACATTGACATGCTTTCCAAAACACCAATCGGTACGATGACATACTAATTGGGTTCTTGTAAGCGGTCCGGTAAGCCATATAGCATTGATAACTAGGGATTTTGACGTGTTTCATGCTCCTTGTTGCTTACGCTTTGATTATAAATTCTTACAAAATAGTCCCAAAAGGCTCATAAGTTGTAATTAATTGCAGGTTTTATCAACAAAGTGACGAGATGTCAAAGATCGGCTCAAATGGAGTGAAACCTGCACAAGTACCAAAGACAAGACAACTCAGGACAAACAAGCCTAGTGCAGCCGCACTACACTATGTGCGGTCCGCACTAGGGAGATTCAGAGACCTGGATTTTAAGGCATCAAAGAAGTGCGGCCGCAGTAGTTATTGTGTGGTCCGTACTGAAGACACCGCGGCCACACTACCATTTTATGTGGTCTGCGGAAGCAAACTTCAGAGAGATGTCAAGTGCCAAAGTTCAGGCCTGTGCGGTCCGCGGTCGTGTTTGTGCGGACCACGCTAAATGCTCTGCGGCCGCAGTCCATTCTGTGTAGTCCGTGGAGCCTAGGTTCAGAGAGTTGATTTTTCAAAGTCAAGAGCCTAGTGCGACCGCACACCATTTTTTGCGGTCCGCACAGACCCCGCCGGGGCATTTTTGTCCAGTTTTTCCAGCTTAGTATAAATAGAACCTTTTTTCATTTTTAGGGTATCAGCTATTTTCAGACTGTAGCTGTGCTCATGAAAAGATATTTCTTAGCCATTTTTTGCACCTTTACGTAGTTTTAATCATTGAAACTTTATATTCACTTTAGTAATTAATTAATATGTCTTTCTCTTCATGTATCTCTCTGATTTTATCTTCGAGTAAGAGTAGCTAGACCCATTAGCTAGGGTTTTTTCTTAACCCTAGTGTGGGTAATTGATGGGTGCTGTGATTTAAGGTTAGATTTATTATGGGTATTTGTTATTTGGATCAATTTTATGGTTTAATTTATGAATTAGTGGTTGCAAACACTAGTTTGTGCTAAGTTGGCTTGGCTCTTCTTCAAAACGAGAGCCTACGTCTCCAAATTTTACTCAACAAGGAACTAGGATGGACTCAAGAGATTTGATAGTCCCAATTAAAGGGTTAAACCTCGAGAGAGTAATTAACCGTCTTGAATCCTAGTTGCTCAGGTAAATATGCATATGTTATTGGTCTTGAGAAAGTCGATTGGGCAAAACCACTCTTTCTATCGAGAGGTGTAGAGTGGGTAGTATTGAGCAACAGTTATAACATATTTCCCCAATCATGTCAATCATGCCTTAGATGCAATTACCCGTCAATTAACCACCTAGGTGAAGGTCACAACCCTAGTGCCCTTTATACTATTTGAACAACCCGTAGCATTTAACTCTTAGCTTAGTTTTACAATTTGTAGTAGGTTAAAAGTAGAATTATAAAGAAAACCCCAAAAATTATGAGAAGCGTAATTAAGAACACATACGCAATACTAAGCTAAATAGATACTTGATTCCAATCCTAGCTCTTTATGGATTCGATCCCAACCCAAAATCGGGTAAAAGATATTGCGACCCTCTCTTGCTACTTATTAGTAGTGTGGAGTTGGCTGCGATCACTTTTTAGCGTTGTTGCAGGGAGCTAACGGTTTTGTCTATCTATTTAGTTAGTTTTGTGTATTGTTGTTCTTCCCTTCTTTGTTACATACTTGTTTATGTCACTACTCAGGTACCAATATGGCATTAAACATTGCTAATGACCCTCTTGGAAACATGATAGCGGGGGAGTAGATAGGTGATCTTGATCAAGATGAGGTGCCTCTTGCACCTCAAGGACAACGGAGAGGCCGGAATGCTAATTCTATCCAAATGATTATATTCCAGACCCTCCTCCGCCACCTCCAAGAGTGGCTCTCAGAGTATTACTAAATCAAGGGTATGTGAGTGTTATTGCCCCTCCTCGAATACGGGCAGAGAATTTTCAAATAACCAATATGATGTTGACCTTGCTCGAGCAATATAGTTATTTCACGGTCCCCTCCGATCAAAATGCCTACAAGCATCTCAAGGGGTTTGTAGATACATGCTGGGGGAGCAAGCAAACGAATGTGTCCGAAGAAGCTCTTAGGTTGAGACTTTTCCCATTCTCACTTCGGGGGAAAGCATTGGATTGGCTAGAGAGACTCCCCAACCATTCCATCACAACTTGGGATGAGTTGGCAGATAAGTTTATTGCTAAGTTTTTCTCATCCGGGCACATGGCGGCACTTTGAGATGAAATATTGGCCTTCAAGCAGGAGCCAACGGAACCTTTGCATGAAATCTGGGAGAGGTTTAGAACAATGGTGAAAGAATTCCCAAACAACAATATGACTGAGGTGATGATTCAACAAACCTTCTATCGGGGCATAAACACCACGAATCAATGCATTGTGAACCAATTGGTTGGGGGCAACTTTATGAAGCTTCCTTACATTGAGGCTTGTGAGATATTAGACGAGATGGCCGACACTTCTTCAGCGTGGCAAAGTAGAGCGAATGTGCCCCAAGGTGATTCCACGGTCATCCATTTGCACAAGGAATTATACAATCATGGTCAAGCTATTGCTAATCTTACTACTACTATGAATCAATTGGCGAAGGCTCGGTTGCAACAAGTCCAAAATCCTCGCCAAGTCAATACCATAGAAGGTATAAATATGCTCGTCAATAAGAGAAGGAAAAGAGGGCAACAAGCTCAAGGGAATTCTGAACAATATGATAATGATGGTGGTGGTTATTCAAATGATTGTTAGGATGACCAAAGTGAAAAGGTACAATATGTCAACAACTATCAAGGCAATAGAGGCAACTCTTCAAACCAACAATGGCAACCCCAAGGAAATTGGGGCAATCAACAACAAGGTGGTGATAATTGGAACAACAACAACCAAGGCGGTAATTGGGGGAACAACAATCAGGGCAACCAATGGAATTGGAATGGTAATAACAACAACTGGAACAACAATAACAATCAAGGTGGATGGAATAATGGGAACCAAGGAAACTGGGGGCAAGGCTTTCAAAGGCCCCCTATGTACGAACAACCGAACAATCCACCCCCTTTCCCTTCTCAAGGACCTAGTTCTTCCGGTAATGATATGGGTAGAAATGAAATGATTCAAATAAATGATGAAGAAGAACCAAGATTCCGATGCTCAATTGGCTTCCCACAATACCTCTGTCCGGAATATGGAGGTGCAATTAGGCCAAATATCTCAATCATTGAATACTCGCCCTAAGGGTACTCTACCAAGTGATATGGTAGTGAACCCAAAGGGTGGAAACAATCATGTGATGGCGGTTACAACAAGAAGTATGAGAGGCGGTGATGTGCATGCCTCGAAAGATAAGCAAGTTGTGGGTGATGATGTTGAGTTGCGGGAAGATGAAGTACCTTTGATAGTTGAAGATATTGTTGAGAATGAGGTTAACAATTATGTGAGGATTGACATTAATGAGGTCGAGGTGGAAACTCAAGATGCCATGAACCCGTCTAGGGAACACGTGGTTGACATACCCGGGTCGGTGATGCCCAAAGCCAAGGCACCTTTGCCTAGGCCACCTCCGCCTTATCCTCAATGGTTAGCAAAGCAAAAGAGTGACAACCAATTCAAAAATTTCATTGGCATGATGAAAAGACTTACAATCAATGTGCCTTTGGTGGAGGCACTTGAACAAATGTCGGGATATGCCAAGTTTATGAAGGATCTGGTGACGAAGAAGCGGTCGATGGATTGTGAAACAATAAAAATGACTCATCAAGTCAGTGCTATCGTACATTCTATGGCCCCAAAACTTGAATACCTTGGAGCTTTTGCTATCCCTTGCACTATTGGAAGTGCGGATTTTGTCAATGGCCTTTGTGATTTGGGAGCTAGCATAAATGTGATGCCTTATTCGATCTTCAAGACTTTGGGAATTGGGCAACCTAGGCCGACCTCAATGAGACTTCAAATGGCGGATCGATCGATGAAGCGACCTTTGGGAATAATTGATGATGTGCTTGTCCGAGTGGATAAGTTTATATTGCCGGCCGATTTTGTCATTTTGGATTGTGAAGTGGACTTTGAAGTCCCAATTATTCTGAGCATACCTTTCCTTGCAACGGGGAAGGAATTGGTTGATGTTGAAGTGGGTGAGCTAACTTTCCGAGTGGGGGATAAGAAGGTCGTATTCTATGTTTGCAAGTTCATGAAGCAACCCAATAGCACCGAGCTGCGCTCATTTGTGGACATTGTCACAGTTGTGATCGTAGATGACACAAGTTCTATGATTAACTTGGAGGATCCCCTTGAGGTCGTGCTTCTAAATCTTGATGTAAATGATGATGATAGCCGAGTGGAGTGCATAAATGCCTTGCATGGAATGGGGTCCTATTCTTATGAGCCGAGAAGGCTATCCTTGGACCTCGAAAATAGAAAGACGCCTCCAACTAAGCCATCAATAGAGGAACCACCATAGTTGGAGTTAAAGCCATTGCCTCCATACCTCAGGTATGAGTTCTTGGGCCCTTATTCTACTTTACTCATTATTCTTTCCTCGTGCCTTACTAACTTACAGGTAGACGCCACTTTGGCGGTTCTCAAAAGGAGTAAAAAAGCATTTGGGTGGACATTGGCCGACATTCGGGGAATAAGCCCCGCATTCTGCATGCACAAAATCATTTTGGAGGATGATGTAAATCCCTCCTTAGAGCATCAAAGAAGATTGAATGAGGAAATGCAAGAGGTGGTGAAGAAAGAAGTAATAAAATGGTTGGATGTCGAGGTTGTGTACTCTATCTCTGATAGCTCATGGACTTCTCTGGTACAATGTGTACCGAAGAAGGGTGGGATGACTGTGGTGACAAATGACAACAATGAACTTATTCCCACTCGGACCGTTACCGGATGGAGGGTATGTATGGACTACCGTAAGCTGAATAAGATAACCTGAAAGGATCACTTCACATTGCCATTCCTTGACCAAATGCTAGATCGTTTTGCGAGGAGTGACTTTTATTATTTTTTGGATGGATATTTGGGTTACAATCAAATCTTAATCGCTTTTGAGGACCAAGAGAAGACCATATTCACTTGCCCATATAGAAATTTTGCTTTCTCTTGGATGCCATTCGGGTTGTGCAATGCTGTGGCAACCTTCCAACAATGCATGATGGCTATTTTCACCGACATGGTGGAAGATATCTTGGATGTTTTCATGGATGATTTCAGTATGGTTGGTGATTCCTTTGAAGAGTGTTTGGATAATTTGGATAGAGTGTTGGCCAGGTGTGAAGACACAAACCTTGTACTCAATTGGGAAAAATGCCATTTCATGGTTGAAGAGGGTATAGTGTTGGGTCACAAAACTTCTAAGCACGGGATTGAAGTAGACAAAACCAAGATTGAGGTGATTTCAAGGATCCCTCCCCCCACTTCTATCAAAGGGGTGAGGAGTTTTCTTGGTCATGCGGGGTTCTACCGGCAGTTTATCAAGGATTTTTCGAAGGTAGTGAACCCTCTTTGCAAGTTCCTAGAGAAAGATGCTAAGTTGTGTTTGATGAGAAATGCATGGAGGCCTTCGAAATTTTCAAGCATAAGTTGACCACTACTCCTATCATTACCGCACCTAATTGGAGCTTGCCTTTTGAGCTCATGTGTGATGCTAGCGATGTTGCGGTTGGAGCAGTGTTGGGTCAACTTGTGAACAAAATGTTTCATTTGTTGTACTATGCGAGCAAGACAATGAATGACTCTCAATTGAAATACACGGTGACCGAGAAAGAGTTGTTGGCCATAGTGTTTGCAATGGAAAAGTTCCAATCGTACCTTATGGGGGCCAAGGTCATAATGCACACCGATCATGCCACCCTTAGGTACTTGATGACAAAGAAAGACTCCAAGGAAAGATTGATGAGATGGGTGTTACTACTTCAAGATTTTGATCTAGAAATTGTGGACCGGAAAGGTAGTGAGAATCAAGTGGCGGAACACTTGTCCCGTTTGGGGGAGGAAAGGAGGACTTGTGATGGCCTAGAGATCAATGACTCATTTTCCGATGAACAACTCCTTGCGGTGTCAATGAATGATATACCATGGTTTGCCGATGTTGCTAATTACCTTGTGACCGGAATAGTCCCGTATGAGCTCTCTTCTAACCAAAGGAAGAAGCTCAAATGGGATAGTCTGGACTTCTATTAGGACGAGCCATACTTGTTCAATATTTGCACTGACGGAGTGATCCGGAGGTGTGTACCTGAGGAGGAGCAATTTAGAATCCTAGAGGCTTTTCATTCCTCCCCATATGGTGGCCATCATGGAGGGGAGAGCACAACTTCAAAAGTTCTGAGTTGTGGTTTTTATTGGCAAACCTTGTTCAAAGATGCAAGTGATCTAGTAAAAAGGTGTGATTAATGTCAACGAGCGGCCAAGATTTCCAAGAAAGATGAGATGCCTCTAAACACCATTCTTGAAGTGGATATCTTTAATTTATGGGGTATCGATTTTATGGGGCCTTTTGTAAGCTTGTGCGGAAACACCTGCATTCTTGTAGAGGTTGATTATGTCTCAAAATAGGTTGAGGCCGTTGCCTTGCCCAACAATGAAGCTAGGAGTGTAGTGGCCTTTCTAAAGAAGAGCATTTTCACAAGGTTTGGCACTCCTAGGGCAATTATTAGTGATGGAGGATCGCATTTTTGTAATAGAGCTTTTGATGCATTGCTTTCCAAGTATGGTGTCAACCACAAAGTGTCTACACCTTATCATTCTCAAGCAAATGGCCAGGTTGAAGTGTCCAACAGGGAGATCAAGAGCATTTTGTCCAAAGCCTTCAATGACAATAGGCCGATTGGTCTAAAAAGTTAGATGATGCTTGATCTCAGCCAACTCCACACTACTAATAAGTATAAGGAGAGGGTCGCAATAGCTTTTACCCGATTATAGGTCGGGATCGAATCCACAGAGAGCTAGGATTGGAATCGAGTATCTATATAGCTTAGGATTGCGTTTGTGTTCTTAATTACACTTCTCATAATTTTTGGGGTTTTCTTTATAATTCTACTTTAAACCAACTACAAATTGTAAAATTAAGCTAAGAGTTAAATGCTACGGGTTGTTCAAATAGTATAAAGGGTACAAGGGTAGTGACCTTCACCTAGGTGTCTAATTGATAGGTAATTGCATCTAAGGAATGATTGACATGATTGGGAAAATGTGTTATAACCGTTGCTCAATACTACCAACTCTACACCTCTCGGTAGAAAGAGTGGTTTTGCCCAATTGACTTTCTCAAGACCAATTAGGTATGCATATTTGCCCGAGCACCTAGGATTCAAGTCGGGTAATTATTCTCTTGAGGTTTAACCCTTTAATTGGGACTATCAAATCTCTTGAGCCCATCCCAATTCCTTGTTGAGTCAATTTTGGAGACTTAGACTCTCTTTCTCAAGAAGAGCCAAGTCAACTTAGCACAAACTAGTGTTATGTAGTGTTTGCAAACTAGTTTAATTTATGAATTAGTGGTTGCAAACACTAGTTTGTGCTAAGTTGACTTGGCTCTTCTTGAGAAAGAGATTCTAAGTCTCCAAAATTGACTCAACAAAGAATTGGGATGGACTAAAGAGATTTGATAGTCCCAATTAAAGGGTTAAACCTCGAGAGAGTAATTACCCGACTTGAATCCTAGTTGCTCGGGCAAATATGCATACCTAATTGGTCTTGAGAAAGTCAATTGGGCAAAACCACTCTTTCTACCGAGAGGTGTAGAGTGGGTAGTATTGAGCAATGGTTATAACACATTTTCCCAATCATGTCAATCGTGCCTTAGATGCAATTACCCATCAATTAGACATCTAGGTGAAGGTCACTACCCTAGTACCCTTTATACTATTTGAACAACCCGCAGCATTTAACTCTTAGCTTAATTTTACAATTTGTAGTTGGTTAAAAGTAGAATTATAAAGAAAACCCCAAAAACTATGAGAAGTATAATTAAGAACACAAACGCAATCCTAAGCTAAATAGATACTCGATTCCAATCCTAGCTCTCTGCGGATTCGATCCCGACCCATAATCGGGTAAAAGCTATTGCGACCCTCTCCTTCTACTTATTAGTAGTGTGGAGTTGGCTGCGATCAAGCATCATCTAAGTTTTTAGACCAATCGGTCCTATTGGCATTGACGGTTTTGGACAAAATGCTCTTGATCTCCCTGTTGGACACTTCAACCTAGCCACTTGCTTGAGAATGATAAGGTGCAGACACTTTGTAGTTGACACCATACTTTGAAAGCAAGGCGTCAAAAGCACTATTACAAAAATGCGATCCTCCATCACTAATAATTTCCCGAGGAGTGCCAAACCTTATGAAAATGCTCTTCTTTAGAAAGGCCACCACACTCCTAGCTTCATTGTTGGGCAAGGCAACGGCCTCAACCCATTTTGAGACATAATCAACCTCTACAAGAATGCAGGTGTTTCCGCACAAGCTTACAAAAGGTCCCATAAAATCGATACTCCATACATCAAAGATATCCACTTCGAGAATGGTATTTAGAGGAATCTCATCTTTCTTGGAAATCACGCCCGCTCATTGACATTGATCACGCCTTTTTACTAGATCACTTGCATATTTGAACAAGGTTTGCCAATAAAAACCACAACTCAGAACTTTTGAATTTGTCCTCACCCCTCCATGATGGCCACCATAGGGGGAGGAATGACAAGCCTCTAGGATGCTAAATTTCTCCTCCTCAGGTACACACCTCCGGATCACTCCGTCGGTGCAAATCTTGAACAACTATGGCTCGTCCCAACATAATCCAGACTATCCCATTTGAACTTCTTCCTTTGGTTAGAAGAGAGCCCACACGGGATGATGCCAGTCATAAGGAAATTAGCAATATCGGCAAACCATGGCATATCACTCATTGACACAGAAAGTAGCTGCTCATCGGGAAATGCATCATTGATATCTAGGCCATCACATGGCCTTCCTTCCTCCTCCAAGTGGGACAAATGATCCGTAACTTGGTTTTCACAACCCTTCCGGTCCACAATTTCTAGATCAAACTCTTGAAGTAGTAACACCCATCGCATCAACCTTGCCTTGGAATCTTTCTTTGTCATCAAGTACTTAAGGGCGGCATGATCGGTGTGCACTATGACCTTGGTCCCCATAAGATACGGCTGAAACTTTTCCATTGCAAACACTATGGCCAACAACTCTTTCTCGGTTACCATGTAATTCCTTTGAGCCTCATTATGGTCTTGCTTGCGTAGTACACATGATGAAACCATTTTTTAACCTTTTGACCCAAAATAACCCCAACCACAACGTCACTCGCGTCGCACATGAGCTCGAAAGGCAAGCTCCAATTTGATATGGTAATGATAGGGGTAGTGGTCAACTTAACCATGAGAAGCTCAAATGCTTGCATACATCCCTCATCGAACACAAACTTGACATCCATTTCTAGTAGCTTGTACAAGGTGTTTACCACCTTCGAAAAATCTTTTATTAATCTCCAGTAAAACCCCACGTGCCCATGTAAACTCCTCACCCCCTTAACAGAAGTGGGGGAGGAAGCCTTGATATCACCTCTATCTTGGCTTTGTGAACTTCAATCACATGCTTTGAAATTTTGTGGCCCAACACTATGCCCTCATCAACCATGAAGTGGCATTTTTCCCAATTGAGTACGAGATTTGTTTCTTCACAACGGGCCAAAACTCTATCTAGATTTCCCAAACACTCTTCAAATGAATCACCAAACATATTAAAATCATCCATAAAGACCTCCAAAATATCTTCTACCATATCGGTAAAAATAGCCATCATGCATCGTTGGAATATCGTCGGGGCATTACACAACTCGAACGGCATCCAAGAGAAAGCAAAGGTGCCATATGGACAAGTAAATGTGGTCTTCTCCTGGTCCTCTGGAGAGATTAAGATTTGATTATATCCCGAATATCCATCCAAAAATCAATAAAAGGCATGCCCCGCAAGGCGATCAAGCATCTAGTCCAGGAAAGGCAATGGGAAATGATCCTTGCGGGTCAGCTTGTTCAGCTTGTGGTAGTCCATGCACACCCTCCATCCGGTCACTGCCCAGGTTGGAATAAGTTCATTATTAGCATTGTTCACCACGGTCATACCACCCTTCTTCGGCATACATTGCACCAGAGAAGTCCATGAGATATCAGAGATAGGATATACCACACCGGCATCTAACCACTTGATCACCTCCTTTTTCACAACTTCTTGCATTGCCTCGTTCAACCTCCTTTGATGTTCCAAGGAGGGTTTTGCATCATCTTCTAAAATAATCTTGTGCATACAGAATGCGGGGCTTATTCCCCAAATATCAGCTAGAGTTCATCCAATTGCCTTTTTTTGCTTTTTGAGCACCGCCAATGTGGCATCTACCTGCATGTTAGTAAGAAAAGAGGAAAGAATAACTGGTAAAGTTGAATTAGAGCCCAAGAATTCATACCTGAGGTGTGGAGGTAATTGCTTCAACTCCAATACTGGGGGTTCCTCATTGAATGCTTTGTTGGAGGCGTCTTTCTATTTTCAAAATCCAAAGAAACTTTCCTAGGCTCATAAGAATAAGAGCCCATTCCATGTAAAGCATTCATGCACTCCTCGGCCCGTATCATCATTGACATCTAGATTCAACAATACGGCCTCCAAAGGGTCCTCCACATTAATCATAGCACTTGTATCATCAATTATCATAGCCATGACTAGATCTACAAAAGAGCACACTTCAATACAATCGGGCTGCTTCATTGACTTGCACAGATGGAATACTACCTTTTTATCACCTACCCTGAAAGTGAGTTCCCCTGCTTCCACATCTACTAGAGCCTTCCCCGTACAAGGAAAGGTCTCCCCAATATGATCGGAACTTCATAGTCGATCTCACAATCCAAGATCACAAAATCAGCTGGCAAGATAAATTTGTCCACCCGGACAAACACATCATCAACTATACCCAATGGTCGCTTCATTGATCTATCCGCCATTTGCAACCTCATGAAAGTTGGCCTTGGTTGCCCAATACCCAAAGTCTTGAAAACTAAGTAGAGCATCAAATTGATACTAACCCCTAGGTCGCAAAAAGGTTTAGCAAAGTCTGCACTCCCAATAGTGCAAGGGATTGTGAAAGCACCGGAGTCCTCCAACTTTGGAGCCATTGAATGTAATATAGCACTAACTTGGTGGGTCATCTTGATAGTTTCACAGTCCATGGATCTTTTCTTGGTCACCAAATCTTTCATGAATTTGGCGTAGCCAGGCATTTGCTCCAAAGCCTCCACCAAAGGCACATGGATGGATAAGCTCTTCATCATGTCAATGAAATTTTTGAACTAATTCTCATTTTTATTCTTGGCTAGCCTTTGAGGGTAAGGTAGAGGTGGTCTAGGCAAGGGTGTCTTGACTTTTGGCACAACTAGTTCCGGCATGCCAATTACGTGTTTCCTTGACGGGTTCACGTCATTTTGCGTTTCCACCTCGGCATCTTGAATATCAATCCTCACTTATTCATTCACATTTTCATCAACCACATTCTCAACCACCAAAGGAACTTCATCTTCTTGCAACTCAACTTCATCACCCAAAATTTGCTTTTGTTTGGAGGCATTCACATCACCGCCTCTTCTATTTCTTACAGTTACAGCCATAACATGATTGTTCCCACCCTTTGGGTTTACTACCTTATCACTTGGTAGAGCACCCTTAGGGCGTGTATTCAAGGACATAGATATTTGACTTAGATGCACCTCAGAATTCCTAATTGAAGTATTGTGAGAAGCCAATTGCGCATCGGAATCCGCATTCTTTTTCATCATTTGTTCGAACATCATTTCAATTCTACCCATTTCATTGTTGGATGAACTAGGACCCTGGGAAGGATAATGTGGTGGATTGCGCTGTTGTTGGTACATTGGGGGCCTTTGAAAATCTTTCCCCTGATTGCCTTGATTGGTGTTCCATCCACTTTGATTGTTGTTGTTCCCCCAGTTTCCTTGATTGTTCTGATTGTTGTTTTAATTTCCCCAATTCGAATTTTGATTATTTTATCCACAATTATTGTTCCCTTGTTGATGATTGTTCTAATTGTTGTTGCCTTGTTATTGAGTGCCACAATTATTGTTGCCTCGTTGTTGATTGCCCCAATTACCTTGGGACCTCCACTGTTGTTGTTGGTTGGAAGAATTGCCTCTTTGGCCTTGATAATTGTTCACATATTGTACCTCTTCATTTTGCTCATCATAGCCATCATCTTGAAATCCACTACCATCATTATCAAATTGATCCAAATTCCCTTGGTTCTGTTGACCTCTTCGCCTTCTTTGGTTCACTAGCATGTTAATACCCTCCATAGCATTCACTTGGCGAGGATTTTGGACTTATTACAACTGTGCCTTTGCTAGTTGGTTCATGGTAGTTGTCAACTCCACGATCGCCTGCCCATGATCATGTAATTCTTTATGAAAATGAGTGACTGTGGGGTCACCCTGAGGCACATTGGCTCTATTTTTCCAAGCAGAGGATGTGTCAGCCATTTCATCAAGAATCTCACATGCTTCATCATAAGGAAGCTTCATGAAATTACCCTAAGCCAATTTGTTCACTATGCATTGATTTGTTGTATTAATGCCCAGATAGAAGGTTTGTTGTATCATCGCCTCTATCATATCATTGTTGGGGCATTCCTTTACCATAGTTCTATATCACTCCCAAATCTCATGCAATGGTTCGGTGGGCTCCTGCTTGAAGGCTAAGATCTCATCCCGTAGTGTTGCCATGTGCCCTGGTGAGAAAATTTTGGCAATGAACGTATCCGCCAACTCATCCCAAGTTGTGATGGAATGGTTGGGAAGGTGATCAAGACAGTCCAATGCTTTCCCCCTAAGTGAGAAAGGGAAAAACCTCAATCGAAGTGCATCTTCGAATATATTGGTTTGCTTGCTCCCCCAACAGGTATCCACGAACCCCTTGAGATGTTTGTAAGCATTTTGAGTGGGAGCACCTGAAAAGTACCCACGATGCTCCAACAATATCAGCATCACGTTGGTTATTTGAAAATTGCCCGCCCGGATTCAGGGCAAAACAATAGCACTCGCATAGCCTTGGTTGGGAAGAACTCTAGGAGCCATTCTTGGAGGTGGCGGAGCAGGGTCTGGAATATTGTCATTTGCATTGGCCTGGCGGCCTCTACATTGTCCTTGAGGTACAAGAGGTACCTTTTCATCTCCAATGTCATCTACCACCTCCCCAGCATTCATATTTCCAAAAGGGTCATTAGCATTTAATGCCATTTTGGTACCTGAAGTATTGACACACACAAATTAGTCACAAGAAGGAAAGAAGAATAAAACACAAATCTAACTAAATAGATAGCCAAAACCGTTAGCTCCCCGGTCATGGCGCCATAAAGGTGATCGCGGCCTACTCCGCACTACTAATTAAGTGGTGAGAGAGGGTTAGAGAAGCTATTACTCTATTTAGGGTTGGGATTGACATCCACAGAGAGCTAGAATTTGGAATCGAGTATCTATCTGGTGTAGACTTGCGTATGTGTTCCAAATTACACTTCTATTCATTTTTGGGGTTTTTGTTTACTTCTACTATTATCAAACTACAAATGGTAATTATAACTAAATTATGTTAAGAGTTATAACGCTACGAGTTGTTCAAATAGGTTTAAAAGGCACTAGGGTAGTGACTTCCGCCTACGTGGTCAATTGATAGGTACTTGATTCTAAGGCACGTTTGACATATTTGGGGAGTATGTTATAACCTTTGCACGACTTTACCCACTCTACACCTCTCAGTGGTTTGAGTGATTTTGCCCGAATTGAATTTCTCAAGACCAATTGGGTGAGCAACTAGGGTTCAAGTCGGGTATTACTCTCTCGAGGTTTAACCCTTTAATTGGGGCTATCAATTTCTTGAGTACGCCCCAATTCCTTGTTGGACCAATTTCGGAGACTTAGGCTCTCTTTATCAAGAAGAGATCAAGTCAACTCAACACAAACTAGTGTTTGCAACCACTAATTCAGAAATTAACCAAAAATTGGCCCAAATAACAAACACACATAGTCAATTTAGCCCTAAAATACAAGACCCATCAATTACCCACACTAGCGTTGAGCTACAACCCTAGCTTATGGGTCTAGCTACTCATAATTAAAGAAGAAAAGCAAGAAATAGATGAAGACAAACTCTTATTAATTAATCACTAAGTGAAATAACAAGATTCGATGATTAAAAGTAGCAAAAAGTGCCCAAAATAGCTAAGAATCTCGAACCCACGAGCGCAGCTACTCAATTACAATATCTGATACCCTAAAAATGGAAAAAGAAGCTATTTATATTAGGCTAAAAAATCTGGACAAAAATTCCCCTGCGAGGTTAGTGCGGACCACACAAAATGGACCGCGGTCTGCACTAGGGCTTTGGACTTGAAAAATAGCTCTCTGAATCTTGGCATCGCGAACCGCAGAGAATGGACTACAGCCACGGAGGCTTCTAGTGCGGTCCGCATAAAATGGACCGCGGGTCGCATTGGCTTGACATTGAGAAATTTCAACTCTTTGATTCTCCTCACTGCGGACCACAGAGAATGGACTGCAGCCGTGTTGATCTTAGTGCGGAACGCACGAAATGGTAGTGAGCCTCCACTGCCTGCTGGCCTGAAAATCCATCTCTCTGAATCTCCTAGTGCGGGCTGCACAAAGTGGTGTGCGGCCGCACTGGGCCTGTTTTGCCTGAGCTTGTCTTGTCTTTGGCTCTTGTGCAAGTTTTACTCCTTTTGAGCTGATCTTTGACATCTTGTCCTTTTGTTGATCAAACATGCAATCAAGTACAACTTGTGAGCCTTTTTGGGACTATTTTGTATGAATTTCTAATCAAAGCATAAGCAAGAAGGATTATAAAATGCATCAAAATCCCTAGTTATCAGCATGCTAACTTGATCCCATACCCTTTTAGTATTTGCTTGTGATTAAGAACAGTTATCTCAGCATGTTTTGAACTGTTACTTTGAGGTGTTAGGCTAAACCTTTGGCACAAACTGAATCATCTTCTGTTAATCAGACCTCTATAATAATACTTGAATGCCCATTTGCTATTTGATATGAGTTCACCTTTCATTATGTTTAGAATCTTTGTAGAAATTTTCTAGCATATGTTATGTGATCCTGCCCCTTTGCTAGAATGATACCCTGTTCTTTCTGTGATTACTTGTTTATCACAACGTTGCCTTGTTTCTTATATACTTAGCATAATTTCCAACCATGTTTCAACATGTCTTGTAATGTGCATCTGCGTATAATAATCCTTATCAATTATGCAAATATGTCATTTCCCTAACTTTTTCAGCATGCGAATGTTTCTATACTAAGTGTTGAACCTGTTTTTCTCAGTTTGCATTAAGCTTGTTCTTTTAGTTCTGTGGTTTAATCAACCGTCTGTCTGGTTTGTTCAATTTGGTTGTTTTGTTAAAACCTCTTCAGTTCCTATTTTTTTTCAATTCTGGTCCTTTCTTTCACCTGTCACCTAAGTTCTTTGAATCCCATTCTTAGCCGGCTGAAAGCCAAAGGTACTTAGGTTCTGTCCTTTGACCTCCCTAGTGTGAGCACTGCTCGGGGTCCATTTGAGGCCCTTATGAACTCTGACACACTAGGACTTGGTCCCTAGTTCCTTCTCTGAATTATCTCTATTAACCTCCCTAGTGCGAGCACTGCCCTGGGTTCTTAAAGCCCTTGGGAACTTTGACACACTTAGGTCTTGGTTCTATATGCTCAGTTCGGTTTTAAGACCACTAGGTGAATCCCTCAAGTCTTGGCTGCCTTATGTCCATGAATATGTAATTTTGAAGCTGTTGTGAATTATGAGAATGAAGGCCTAGCCAGGCCAGGTGCACTTTTGGGCCTGTTGTAGGCTACCTATAGCTATTCTACTTTATAAATTTTTCTATTCATTCTGGGTCTGTAATAATTCTTGTAATGACATTTTGGTGTATTAGTGAAATCGGTAAAGGGATTTTTATCTTATACTTGCATCAAAATGGGTAGAAATCCTGCCTATATGTTCATTACTTAGTTAAAATATGTTATTATGTTCAAACATGTTCATCTATCATGTGTTAGAAATAATGGCTATAGGTATTTTGGCTTTGCTCACAACATGTTATTTTCTAGTCATTGTGGAAATCATGCCTATAGGTTCTTCCTTTTGGTTCAAATATGCTCTGTGCCTGCTTGGTAGAAATCATACCTATAGTATCCAAAAATTAGTTTCTATTATAGAATCATTCCTATAAGAGCAAAATTTAATTTTAGAGATCATGCCTATAGGATCTAAAATCAACTTTAATTTTCTTTAATAGTCATCAACGTTGTGTCAACTATTGTCACTAGAAACCATGCCTATAGGACTCAATTAACCAATGCTAAACATAATCCAGTGATCGCCATTATCAGTTACTGCATAAAATGCCTAGATATCATGAATATAGGTTTAATCTCTTATATCTGTAATCAATAGACAACTATGTAGGTTTCAGAGTTTGTAAAACGCCATCCCATTAAATCCAGATTCATATAGAGATCCTGCATATAGGTTTCTATAACCTCAACTTATTAAAATCAGCAATTGTCTTTGTTAATCTGACTTGCGTGCATTTGTTGTCTAAGTGCGGAGGCCAACTTGAGCCTTTATTTGCTTATAAGTGAAAGTCCAAAGTGTTTTTGTATGTTTCCAAGTATTTTTTCATTTTTGAGCAGCCTAAGTTAAAGTCTAGAACCACCCTGAGATAAAGGTCCAAATGCCTCCTGGACTATAGGCATGGGACGGGTAGTGCACATGTAGGATACCCTTAGAATTGACTAGTTTGTGCTTGCTGAGTAATATAAGTAACACCTCACCTTGAGGGAGTTACGAAATATTATTTATGTTGCATGGGGTGATCCTTTAGGCTAAAAACTTAGGCCCCCCCCCCCCATCTTGTCTTTCATTAATTATTTGTTTTTAATAATAAACTACCTAAATCCCTTGTTTTGTGCTTGATCTCCTAGACTAATTCATGTGATTGAGTTCGTCCGGGACCCACAGTTGTAGACCTCGAATAGTGCCTAACACCTTCTCTTCGAGGTAATATCAAGCCCTTACCCGGTCTTTGGTGATGCAAACTAGTTAGACAGAGTTATCTCCAAATAGGCACCCTAACGCACCTTAATCCGTTGGTGGCAACTATCTCTTTTAAAACCTTCCTTGAAAGAGTTATCACACGTCGAAACCCGATTTCGCGAGAAAAAGGGGCGCGACAGTAGCTTTTGTGTTGTTTTTTTTGTTTAGTTAACTTTTCTTCAAGATTTCTCTTGTAGCACCTTATAAGTGCCAGGGAGAAATCTTGAAGAAAATATTCATGATATTGAGCTCTAAATGCTATGAAGATGGAACACAATTAGCTTAAGAAAATGATTGCAGAGTTAGTAGCTGAAAATTATCACAAGTCTACTATTTGTTTTAAATATAGGGAAAATCACCTTTGGGTTGACTTTCAAGAAGGTAAGTATTCTTCCTACGATTCATCTTTTGAAAAGTCTCAATCTATTTCTATCCCTTACAGGTATTAGGTTTCATATGGCCACAATCTTAAATCTGGGTGGAACGAATACTCTGACTATGACTGGAACGAAAGCGAAGTGAGACAACCACCTCAAGAGGACAATGGTAGTCTAGAAGAGCTTATGCACAAGTTCATGAATAGTTTTGAAGAGAGATTTGTACAAAATGATGAATCCATTAAGAACCTAACATCGCAAGTTGGTGAAATAGTAAGTATACTTTTAGAAAGTTCATTGCATTATGATGGTGAATATATGAAAGAGATACCCTGTAAGAATGAGCCTACCCAAGAGGATGAGAATCCACATAGAGACTTTCCACTCTGCAAGAGCACTCTAATTCAATTGAGATGACTGAAGATGAGGCTTTGGTTGATTGAGGAGTAATAAAAGAAGAGTTCAAACCCCCATCCACCTTTCCACATTTACAATCTTTAGTAGAAGAGAATGAGGAACAAATGGTCTTGGACATACTACAAGAATATTTGCATGACCTTTCTTCTTTGATTTCTTATTCTAACCTTGATCATGTGGATTTTATTTTTGGTGATTAATAGGAATATGCATGGATTGATTCTGTGAAAGAATGCAGAAACAAGTTAAGGATGATCCTACAAGAACAATCCACCGCTCAAAATGAGGCCAAGAAAGAAAGAAAGGAGTGGGTCATGCAAATATCCTTGGAGTACTTTGGCCTAATGAGCTCTATTAAGAATCCCAAGAAGCGAAAACGAGGAATTAATTCAGAATTAGGGGTGGATTTCATAAGTTCTCGAAAAAAGAAAAAAACTCAGGCGAGTTTTGTTTACCTCTGGCTTTTTACTTGTGTGTCATGAGGACATGTCACAATTTAAAGTGTGGGATGGGGATGTATATATGTGTGTTTGTTTTCGTTTCTATTTATTAATTTTTTTTTGGACTTTTTTCGACGATGGATTTCCTCGGCTGTCTTCTTGAGGGACTAAAGTCGAAGAATAAAATCAAAGAAAAATATTTTAGCCGTTTATTTTTGTTTTGTTTTCTTAGATAGTGTCACAATTCCCCCTTGGTTTTTCTTTGTGTCGCGGTTCTTTTCCTTGGGGTCAAGGTAATTGAAGCTAAGAGTGATTCACTCCTCGTGGTACATCAAGTCAATGGGATGTTCGAAGTGAAAAAGGAACGAAGATGAAGGTATTTAGATAAGTTACAGGTAACGCTGCATCAATTCAAGGAATGGAACCCATAGCACGTGCCCCGAGATCAGAACAGCGAGGTTGATGCTCTAGCTAACTTGGGGTCATTGGTTGATGATGATGAATTCAGTTCGGGAATAGATGTACAACTCATGAAGTCAGTCATAGAAGAAGTCCACACCGGAGTAAACTCAACAAGTTTAACCTGGGATTGGAGGAACAAGTACATAGACTACTTGAATACTGAGAAATTGCCCTCAGATCCCCAAGAATCAAGAGACATGTGTACCAAGGCTGCCAAATTTAGCTTGGTCGAAGGGGCATTGTTTAGGAGAACGTTCAATGGCCCGCTAGCCAGATGCTTGGGACCAGGAGAAATCAAATAAGCCTTGAGAGAAGTTCATGAAGGCACTTGCGGAAACTATTGGGGGGCAGAATCTTTGGCGCGGAAAATAATCAGGGCCGGCTATTATTGGACCGAAATGGATAAAGATGCGAAGGACTTCGTACGAAAATGCGACGATTACCAAAGACACGCATCAATGATCCATCAACCTGGAGAGCTACTTCATTCGATCCTGTCCCTGTGACTGTTTATGAAGTGAGGAATAGACATTATCGGTCCCCTACCTTAGGCACCCAGTAAAGCTAAATCCATACTGCTCATGACCAATGATTTGTCCCAATGGGTCGAGGCTTAAGGATTCGAAAAGATACGGGAGAATGAAGTCAGTGACTTTATCTAGGGACACATATTATATCAATTTGTGATACCATCAGAGGTCGTGTACGATAATGGGAAACAATTCATCGGTAGCAAGGTAAATAAATTTTTTGAAGATCACAAGATTAAGAAGATACTATCATCGTCTTACCACCCTAGTGGGAACAGACAGGCGGAATCAACAAACAAGACCATACTTCAAAACCTAAAAAAGAGGTTGACCGATGCCAAAGGGAAATGGAAGGAAATTCTACCTGAAGTCTTTCAGGAATATCGAATAACATCGAAGTCTAGTACCGGGGCCGCTCCATTTTTGTTGTCTATGGGGCAGAAGCCTTAATACTAGTCAAAGTGGGAGAACCGAGCTGCAGGTTCTAATATGCAACCAAAAAGTCAAATCACGAGGCATGATCACGAGCTTGGAACTATTGGATGAAAGGCGTGAGGCCGCCTTATTCCGGTTGGCCACCCAGAAATAACTGATAGAAAGATACTACAACCGAAGAGCTAGCCTCGGACACTTCAAGATCAAGACTTAATGTTGAGGAAAGTAACATTACACACCCGGAACTCGAACAAAGGGAAGCTGGGACCAAATTGGGAAGGACCATATCGAGTCGTCGGAATTACTGACAAAGGCTCATACAAACTCGAAGTAGAAAACGGTGTGGTACTACTGAACAACTGGAACACGACACACTTAAATAGTACTACTGCTAAGGTACGATCTCAATTACTCTTTAATCATGTTATAAATAGACTAACACTTGCAAGCAACATCCAAGGATGGATGTGGCTATTAGGTCTAACAGCACACGTTACTTTATTTTTCTCTTGAACCGGTTTTGTCCTAAAATGGGTTTTTCGACAAGGTTTTTAACGAGGAAACAGTAAAATGTGCTAACTTAGATTTGAATACCGGTCTCAAACTTGAGCCAATGATCGTTCACGTCATGTAAATAGTATCCAAGCCCTCTCAAGCTCGACCTCGTATATTGGGGGCCATTACCCTCATATTAAGGTTTTTAGCAAGGAAAAAAGAAATATTTGTATGGTAGAAACTAAGGCTTAGTGGTTAGGATTCACTGCAAGGGCCAAACTGTCGTATGAACCGTTCTCACATAGTCCACTATAGCCATGATACAAGTTTTTATGCGCTTTCAATCATGTACTTTACACACTGAGAAATGAAAGAAAGTTCTGCCTTGCTATTACATATTTTCTTGCCTCTTAAATTCCAAATCCTAAGAGCCCACGGGCTACCCCTACTCGGGGACTATCAAGCCCAAAGGCTACCCCTATTCGGGGATAGTCGTCCGAAGAAAGTTTGGACAACCCGGGCTACCAAATCCCGGAGGCATCAAACCTATTAGGCGGTGCCCAAATACAAAAGGGTACAGCCACCCTAAAAATGGCTCGGAGTCGTCTGAAGCCCGTAATCAGAAAGTAAGGCCTTTATAAGAACTCAACACCTGCTGAAAGGTTACCCTTGAAAATAGCATCATCTAAATTCACTTAAGCATCTTGAAAAAACTTCTGATCACATCGAGTTTTCAAATCTTCGAGCAAACAAAGTTGTATCAAGGATGGGCTCCGTTCGAACCTTTGAAAAACAAACGTCACATGACTATATTTGATTCTATGCTAAGGCATTAAAAGCATTACATGAATAGAAATTATGAAATTATGCTGGAAAAGTAAAGACACAATATTTCCAGAAAGGGAAAATTTCATATATTTTAAGAAATATATTTACAAAGTGCAAAAAATAGACTCAAAATAAACAAAAAAAATATACATGAGATAAAACTAAAAAAGTACTAAGGCATCTACGCCCTGACTTCATCGGGCCCCAACTCATTGCCAGAATTGTTGGAGCCCTCGGATCTCTCGAATCCCTCCGAACCCTCAGAGCCCTTGGAGTCTTCGGCTCCTTCAGGCTTGTAGAGCTCTTGTTCCTAAGCCTAGAAACTTTTTTCTTCCTCGATCTCAGCTAACAGGTCGAAACCTTGGGCGTGGATCTCTTCAAGGGTCTCTCCCAGACAGTCGGTTCACATATTCAACCTTTGTCCTTAGATGAGTCTCGTCTGCCTCTATGTCGACCTTGTACTGGGCAACCATTTATTAGGCATCGATGGAGGTTGTGTCCAATTTGGACTTCATTGCCTCACATTCTCTACCAAGGGCATCCCGCTCCGCGACGGCCGAGCTTAGTTGTACTTGGAGATCATCATTCAGTTGAGACCATTTGATAGCTTTGTCCTTTGCCACCCAGAGTTGGTTCTCAACCGATGCCAGCTCCGCCTTCGCAGATTCCTTCTCCGGAGCCAGTAGGTCCATCTTGCCATTCCACCCTTCGACCATGGCCTGGACCTCGTTTATCTTGGCTTAGAGTTGGTCGATCAGGTTGATCTTCTGTTGGACCCGCGAGGTTGTGTTGTTAGTAACCACGTCTAACTCCTTATTTTTAGCTTCAAAGACATTTACCTTTTTCAACCAAGTCATCATGTTCCCGCTTCAGGGTCAAAGCTTCCTTTTGAGCCCTGTCTAGTCTGGCCTGGAGGTCTTTGATAGCTCCATCCTATTGCTCACTGAGAAGCATGTACATGTGCTTCTTTCGGACCTGATCCTTGAACTCAAACTCGAGCTGGTTGATTTTAAAATTGTACTGGAGGAAGCTCTTATGGTAAAGATCCGAGGCCTACAAAACAATGAAAACAGCAAGAGATATCAAAACTTAAGCAGAATTCAAGAGGAAGTGTAAAACCATTATTGTCTTACCCGGTTCAGCGTCTGTTGTGCCTTATTGAAAAGACTCGACGTACCCACCTCGTTCACCTTTGCTTGGTACTTCTCGGTAACCAGGCATCGAAGGTAGCTGGCTATGCCCACTGGAGCAGATAGAACCCGAGCATCCTCTAGGACCGTAATAATGATTGTTCTCTTGCGGCCGGGTCCACGCTTGGTACGGGAAACTTCTTCACCAGTTTTGGGCTTGAACTCAGCCCGCCAGCTTCTAGGGCACGTCCTTCTTCAAGATCTCTAGGTCGCCCAGCCCCGACAAAATCTTCCAAAATGGATATGCCCACGCCATCGAGAAGGAGTGGAGAGGGTTGTCTGCACCGTAAACCCCTTCGTTTGACTTTTCCTTGCCCGCTTGGGCCTCTGCAAGGATGGAGTCATCTCGATGATGTCTATCACCCTGGTCGCCTCCTTAGGAACATAAACGTCTTCTCGAGAGGTCACAACCCTGTCTCCACTTCGGGCTTTTGAGTCGGAAGGGGATCGGCCTCATGGCTCCTTTCCTAGGTTGCCGCCTTCTACCTGGTAGGGTTCAATCCATGAGAGACAAATATGTCATCTTCTTTAGACTCATCCCTGAGCCGGCAAAGCGAGTCAGAGTCGGTACCTGGGACTTAGTATTCTTTTGGGCTTACGAGCCCAAGAAGCCACCCTCTTTTTTGGCTTCACCTGGGGACCCGGGGAGCCCGAGGACTTTATTTTACTCTTCTTCTCCCCCACGGCAGCCCCAGGCTGTCCCGTAACATAGGGATCAACGGATAAGGACGCATCCTCATCCCCTTCCAGCTTCCTAAGTTTGGTGGTCTTAGGCAAACCTACGAAGAAAAAAGAAAAAGGTCAGCATTATGTAAGTTTGGGGAATAGTAATAACTATTTAGAGGAGATCTTTACCATGATAACGGGCCTCTCATCTTCCCTGCAAAAGTTTACGCCACGCGAGCTTGAAGTATGACATCTGCTTGAAGATTCTTTCGATACGCTCATTGAGCCGGGGGACTGCATTGGGAAACCAGGCAACAGTTGCACGACCACAAATACTGATGATGAGAAAGGAAATAAGGAAAATAGACACTTAAGGAAAGACTAAATTTAGGAGATGCATTCCATTTCTCAGGAAATGGAAAAAAATCAGAAGGGATCAGATATTCAATTTTTACTCGAACAAAGTACCCTTACCAGCCTCGGTCTCGATCCTCGCTGATGCTCAAAAAGGGAGCCTTGCTCTCCGGACAAACGAGCTTGATTAGTCCCCCCCAAAAAATTCGGTGACTATATAGAAGGAGTAGGTGGTCGAGGGTGAACCGAGCAGATTCGGTGTTGTTCACAAAATAACGTAGGAGGATCACGATCCTTCAAAGAGATGGGTGGATTTGCACGAGGCACACATTTTACCTCTTACAAAAGGCCAGAACTACTAGGTCTATCGGCCCAGCATGAAGGGGTAAGTGTAAACACTTAAATACCCCTCCATATGGGTAGTAATATTGTCCTTAGGCCCGAGGACTATCACATCCTTGCCTTCCCATTTACAGTCCTCTCGGACTATGTGAAAGGTATCTTCGGTAATGGAGCATATGTATCTCCACTCTCCTTCACCTTGATCTTGTTTGGCATAGACCTTCTCGACCTTGAAGTCGTCCCCAATTGAACAACCCCCGGGTATAAAGCTTTTCATGGGGGGCTCTAGGGTCACTTCGGGAGTAGCCACCTCGGGAACAACTACCTCGGCGTATGTGGCCGAGTGGGAAGATGAAGAGGCAGCCTGTTGAGGAACTAATTTGGAAATCTTAGCCATCGTGATCCGAAAAGTTTGAAGATTTGAAGGATAAATATGAAGGCTTGAAGGAACAAATATGAAGGTTAGAAGGTAGGATGAAGATCTGAGTAGAAACCTAAGAACAATTATGAAGATCTGAAGATCAAAGATGAAGATATGAAAATTTGAAAGGGTTGATAGGCGCTAGAGAATTTGCAAGTAAAGGCTAGGATCGGAAATTAGAAGAAGTACAAAAAGTCGAAGCTTTTATAGGAGAAAATGTAATCAATATGCGATGTTTCACATTCGGAAGCGACCAACCGTTGACCAACACGTGTCCGAAGTCAGAATGACGCGAATGATGGGACGTCTTATTCATCATCTTTTATAACACACGAAGGAAGGAACCGAGGTTCATCTATCGTTTCCCATCATTTTGGCGAACCTTATTCATCATCTTTTGTAACACATGAAGGAAGGAACCGTGGTTCATCTATCGTTTCCCATCGTTGCGGTGAACCTACTCTCTGAGAAACGAGGGGACTATCTGTATACGGTTGAACTCGAGGTTAGCACACACTCCGACTTCCTAGTAAGTCAAACTAAGTAAGAGTATGAATGTATGAGATCGAGACCGAATCTTGAAACTCTTTGAATCCGGAACAAGCTCCAAGACCTCAGAAAGCACTACAAATGGTTGCACACGACTAATAGAGGGTCGTGATATCCGCACCCAATCGGAGATCACGGCGCGGATCTCGCCCGATGTCGGTAGTGTATCAGTAATTGACGAGAAAGGAGGATTTTTACCTTTTTTAGAATTATACTAGGGATGAAACTCTTCTACTATATAAAGGGGAAGCTTTTTATTCAATAGACACATTGTAGCATGCATATCAAGGCATACAAATTTATTTCTTTGCTTTCTAACTACTGATAAGTCCTTATTTTAATCACGGTTCTTTATATACATTTGGCTTCAAATTGAGGGACCGGTCGAGGACAAAAATGTTGTTCAGCTTAAATCTGAGCCCGGCCTTAAAATCACAAGTGGTTTGTTTATTTATTTATCTTTAGTTCATTTATTTAACATACTTGATTACTTGTGTTGAATCAATCTATATATCCTTAAAACCGCGTACAAATTCAATTGTTATCCATTTTTCGGGTAAACAAAGGATCAGCCACCAGCTTCCAATGATTCCATTCTTCAGGTTCTGCCCAGCGTGGATATCGATTAGAAGCATGACGGACATGAAAATGGGGATGTGTGATATTCCTGGAGTAGTGGGAAATTGGTGGTGGTGGCGAAAGAATTAAAGAATTTTCATGTGGAATGCATAGAGAAGTGGTTCGAAAAAGATTTCAAAAGAGAAGTCCAAATATGCATTTCTATTTATTCAAAGTTTCTACCGCTATAAATAAAACTTAGAGAGTAAAACACTGATCACCAATCAATTGCCCTTTAAAATCAAATTTTGAAATAGATATGTATTAATAAAATACTTAAGTTTAAAAAGGAATTAAATATTACCTAATATTTTGGGTCCAGATAAAAAAGCTTAAAAGATAACCTAAATGGGGAGTAGTTGTGTGATATTCAATTTAACTATTAAAGGAGTACATTGGCATTTTAATTAAATCAAACTAGGTTTTAATCAAAGATAACCTTCAGCATTTCCTGGATTTCTGGTTCCTTGCCGAAACAATTAAATCAAAACATAGCTATATATATATATATATATATATATGGAATAAACAGTAGCATCAAGGGACGGGTCCATAGCTCAGTGGTAGAGCATTTGACTGCAGATCAAGAGGTCACCGGTTCGAACCCGGTTGGGCCCTTTTTCGCTGGATTTTATGATCATGACCTTTTATTTTCTTAAATCCTCTGATATGTTTACCTTTTTTTTTCTTTTAGTTTCTTGGAAAATTCTGGTTGTATGGGACAAGGAATTTAGCCCAACTGAAACTACCTTTTTTCCTGAAAACGAAAAAAGAAAGTGTTCATGACAAAGATAATGAATTACAATTAGATTATACGAGTAATATCAATTGTGTAAAGAATATTTATACTACTATTAATTTTTTACCTATTAGAGGAGTTTATTTATTTTATTATCCATGCTATCAAATTAGGTTTCTTTTTTTTGGTAACTAACTTTTTTATTAATCATCAGTGTAAATCTTTACAAACTCATAGCTCGACTCAGCCAGCTATCTGTATATAGAAGCAGTCCGATTAATTTTATGGCCTAAAACCAAACTTTAAGAGTGGCCTTAACTTTTTTTTAAATTATTTATTTATTTGAAGTCTATTTTTCTAGTTTTTATTAGATACAAAGTTATTAATAATTTTCTTATAATTAATAACTCCTAATAAGTATTTCAATTGACAATATAACTAATTCACTTAACCTTTCTTGAGACATGTTAATCTAAAATTGTTAAATTCTTACCAGTGAAGCACCTGTAATAGGAGTTATTAATATTATTCCGTAAACAATATAGGCATTTGGAGAAGAATCATATCGTTTTATTTAATTGAGCGTATCAATTAAATTGTTATCTTCTTTGTATTATTTTCCTTAATACATTTAATTCAGAAAATAAATCTAAATCATCAATATCAAATTGATTATTATGCTTTAAGGAACATTCAAGATTAAGTCAATATTTTTTAAATTTTCATCATCTAGTGATCTTAGTATTTACCGCTAAATAGAAAATCAAAAACACATCATATGTTTCGAATTGCTCAAATATATTTTGAAGTGAAAAAATAGCATTGTCTACTATATATAAAAGTAATCGATTGAACGTAGGAGACATCTCATTTTTTCCTGGGAAATCTTTTGAATTTCCACTACTTAGCTTTTAGTTCGCTCTGCCAAATAAAATATGAATAACTCGTCCTCTGATAGACTCTTCAAAAGATTTTGAGATTCATTATGCATTCTTATCAAATTGTTACTTCATATATATCACTCGTTTCTTATGAAATTTGGGTTTGATATTCATTTCAAGTGCAAAAATTCTTAGCTAAAATTTTAGCAGTTGCAAATTCTTCTTCTCTAAGTTAAAGAAAGAAATTAACTTTTTCACTTCACAAAACTTTTTTTTAAACTTATATATAACCTATTTGGTGTAATAAAAAATATCCCCCCCCCCCCCACACACACACACAAATATAGGGCCTAAAGCAATTACTTTACTTGCTTTCTGGAAGGTTCGCCCTTGTCTGTATAAACACCTAAGAACAAAAACTATACATCATAACTACGAGCTATCTACTAAAACTAAAGACTATGCATGATGGTTTGGACTCGTGATGCTGCTCTAACTTGGCACATCACTGCTATCTCTCTTGCAACTGTTTCCCAATTTCTATTCTTCTTCTAAAAAAATTCTATAGTTTCTCTCATTCCATTATGGCATAGAGGCATTCTGTATACACCATTCCAAATATTTGGGCTTGCGGTGATCTCCCTTTTGCACTTTTGATAGCACATTCTAGATGGTGGTTCCAATGTGTATGCTTGCAGCTTTGATATTGAAGCCACTGCATAGTCTTTTCCCAAAATCTCTTGGAATATTCACATCCTGCTAGTAGGTGATCTCTAGATTCACTTTGTGCTTGACAAAGACTGCATTTTACTTCCACATTCATCCCCCATCTTATGAGTCTGTCATCAGCAATTTACTTTGTAATCCCAGCCACATAATTATCTTGGCTTTAGGTCGAGCATCATCCTTATACATAAGATATTTTCAAGGCACTCTAGCATTGTTGGGTAGTAGTTGTTTATATATCAAATTAGTGATCTTTGCTTTATTGTTGTATCATTTTGAATTAGCTTCATATCCTCTCTGGATTCCATTATCTTCCTTATGATCCAATAGGCTTGTTGAGGGATGCTTGCTTCCTGAATTTGCTGTCCTTTTATATAGTATGTATGCATCTATCTAATCCATAACTTATCTTGTTTATGAGCAAAGTCCCAACATATTTTTGTCACAATAGCTTTGTTTCACTATTGATGTTGATTAGGTTTAATCCTCCCATGAATTTTGGAGAGCATACTCGTTCCCATGCTACCAATGCTTTCCTTGATTGTATTAGTTCCAGACCAGACAAAGCTCCTACAGTAAGCCTCTATAATTGATAGAATTTTTGCAGGTATTAGGAATAATCGAGTACAATATGATTGTACCCCAAAAACAACTGACTATACCAACTGAACCCTGCCTGCATAAGAGAGGTTTTTTGCAGTCCGAGAAGTGATTCTAGTTGTAATCGTGTCAACAAGTGTCTTCCTCTTGATAAGGTTCAGTTTCTTTGTTGATAATGGTACACCAAGGTACTTGAAAGGGAGGTCTCCTTGGTTGAATCCCAACTTAGTTCATATTGTTTCTTTCTCTTGATGTTGAACCCCTCCAAAATACACACAGCTCTTTCCTATATTAGCCTGAAGACCAGAGGATACAGAGAAATGAAGAAAGTATTGTTGCATGGTTGTTACTGATGTAATGTCTGCTCTAGTGAATATAAGAAGATCATCTGTAAAACTGAGATGAGTGATTCCTAGCTTAGCACATCTAGGATGATATTTAAAAGATTTTACTTCTTTGAGTTCATTTAGGCATCTACTCAGGTACTCCATAGGCATAGCAAAAAGAAAAGGTGATATTGGATCCCCTTGCCTAAGACCCCTTACAACATTAAAAGGATGTGTTGGTTCCCCATTTATCACAATGGTATAATTCACTGTATGCACATATTCCATTATTCAAATAATAAATTTGGATTCGAAACCTAGTTCAAACATGACATGTTCCAGAAAAGGCCATTCAACAGAATCATATGCCTTCTGGAGATCAATTTTGATTGCTTCCTGGAGTAGGACTTCACTAGTTGATGAGCCAGTGTGATATTATCGGCAATCTTCCTTCCTGGTATGAAGCATGCCTGTGCTTGACAGATGATATCATCAATCATTGGTTGTATTCTAGCTGCTAGTATCTTTGCTATAATCTTGTATAGGATAGAACAACATGTTATTGGCATATATTCCTTCATAGTGGCAAGGTGAGCAGTCTTTGAACTAATGTAATGGAAATACAATTGATTGCCTTATACAATTTCCCAGTACTGAAGAAATCCTTGACTGGCACCACTATATCTCTATTCACTACTTGCCAGGCTTTTTTGAAGAAATGAGAGTTAAAACCATCTACACCTGGGGACTTCTCATCTCCTATTGAATTAAATGCTTTGAATACCTCTTGTTCAATGACCTCTATACACAGGTCGAGTTTTTGTTGGTGTGACAAGGTAGGGCCTTTTCTCATGGTGTGCTTGTTAATTACTGGTACTATTTTTGCTGTATATCCCATAAGACCTTTGTAGAAATCAACAATCTCTTCTTTGATGCTTTGAGAATCTATGAGTTTAGTGCCAAACATTGAAATTAACTTATTAATATATTTCCTTTGTGCCCTTTCTTTAACAATAGTTGTGAAATATTTTGTATTAGAATCCCCTAGCCTTATCCAATAAGCCTTGGATTTCTGTTCCATTGTTTGCTCCTCAATCATAGACCGTTTCTCCAAGTTATGTAGCTACTGCCTCTCCATTTTCACTAATTCATCAGAGCATTTGTTACTGATTTGCTTCTGAGTATTGATCAATTCATCTCTAGTCTTCTCAATCTTTTGTGATATGTATTTGAACTCCTCATTGTTCAGCTGCGTTAGTAGAGGCCTCAGAGATTTTAGCTTTAGCCAGATATCTTTCATCTTGTTGTCATCCATATTATTCCTCCATATTTGTTCTACCAGTGGTAAGAAGTTGTCTAAATGGTATCTTAATGTTCTGTTTTAGATGAGCCATAGCTAATACCATTGGAGAGTGGTCTGATATGAGTGGAACATCATATTCTATAAGTAAGTGCGCTCATTGCATCATACACTCATGATTCCCAAATTTTCTATCTATTCTACTATAGATTCTATCAGTGCCACTTTGCTTATTAGTCCATGTATAGTAATCACCTTTCCGTTGGAGTTCATTGAGCATTAATCCTTGCATACAATTAGCATAGTCTTTAGTCTCTGCATAGGTCACTGGATTCTCAAACATTCTATCTTGTGGAGCCATTACTGCATTGAAGTCACCATTAACTAACCATGGTGTGTTTATCCCCTGTTCTACCTCTTTCAAGTTCTCCCATAAGGCTTTCATTTGATCTGTTATATTGTAACCATATACAACAGTTAGCAAGCAATTCATAGTACCTGTATTACTTTTAATATGATAGTGTATAAGTTTTTCTTAATTTTTTGATCACTTGTACGGTATAATAGTTTGGGTCCCAACCTACTCAAATCCTCCCATTTCTTGTATCCTGATAGTTCATTGTGCTCTCCCATATTGGCATTTTGTATTCTATTGGGCATTGTTCCATTTGATTTTTGTCTCTACCAGTCCAGCCGATTTGATGTTATTATTCTTCATATAGTTCCTCAATTCCTTTTGTTTATATATCTTATTTACACCTCTAACCTTCCAAAATAACCACTTCATAAAGTAAGATTTGGATCCCTACCCCTATCCAGGAGTATGAATTTGTTATCCCTATGCCCCCTTTCTACTTGGTTCTGATCCATATCTAAAGGTGTTGCTCTGAGCTCAGGAAAGTTGTAGAGGTTAAAAGTTGGACTTGCATTAGTTCTTTCCTCTATGTGTTGAGTAGTAGCATTCCTTCCTGCCTCTACTGGTTGATGTACTTGTGTTCCACTTGTTCTTCAACTTTCTGGTTGTTCTAAGGTTTGTGTTCTAAGTTCATTTTCAGTTATTATCCTCTTCTGTTTAGGATCCTCTTGTTGTCTCTTCTGCTAGAGAGGTTGTGCTGGTGCTGCATTTTGATCTGCAACTAGTGTTATCTGGCCCTTGGTTCTCCACTCATAAGTGACAGATTTATTTATCTCTTTTTCTCTATTGTTGTGGCATTGGAGGTTTTGCTATGATCTGGTAGTTGTGACCAACAATCTAGCATTTGTCACAAAACATAGGCTTCCAATCATAGGTTACCTACTGCTGAAACTTCCTTCCTTTTGGGTGTATCACAATCATTTCCTCGGGCAATGTTCAACTCACATTCACTTCAATTAGCATACGAGCATAGGATATCCGTATTTGTTTAGTAGTGCATTCATCAGCATACAAAGGTGTGCTTAGGACACTGGAAATTCTGCTCAATGATTTACTACTCCAACAGATCATTAGTAGATTAGAAAATTTTACCCATAAAGAAATGTCAGTTGGAAACTCCTTACTAAAATCAAACTCAGACGTCCAAGGTTCAAGATTATTGGTCTATTGTTTATTGCATATGGTCCACCATAGAAGATTGCCTCCATATGAGTGATAGAATGAAACTTAAGAACATAATAGCCCTGTTCATGATAATAAACATCAGGACTAGCAACGTTAGACCAATTTTGTTCAATGTAACGACACATTGCATTATATCCTGGAGTCTCACCAATGATATAATTTATTAATGCACATCTCCACTTCTCTTCATCTGGTGCTACTTCATCTTCTTCCAATTGCACTACTGGTTGACCACCCACCAATTGGGGAGAGATTCATGAAAGGGTCATGCCATTAGCAGCTGATCTATTACCTTTAAAAACACTAGTCCTTGTCCCCATCTGTTTTGCATCCTCTGCTCATTTTTGAATGCCTTTTTCTATTTCTGTCACTATTCAATTGGTTACTGTAGCATTTCCTCTCAGTGGTTTTTGCGTAGTCTTTGCTGCACTCATCTCCATTTCCTTTTCCATTTGTGTATTATCTGCTTCCTTGGTCAATACCATCCCTGTAATTGGCTGAGGATTAACACTTGATAGTTCTTTAAATTGACCTAGGGTTTGTAATTTGGGGGTTTTCTCCTTCGGATCTAGGAGTTATTTCACCACTTAATTGCAGTCGTTGTGCCACTGTTTTTCGAATCGTTGCATATCCCAGTATATTGGTTCTTTTATCCTCCATTATCTGAATTGGAGTAGTTTTTGTTATCTTAGGTTGAGCTTCTTCTGTTTGCACTCGAGCTCCCACTGAGATTCCAAAAGCAACTAGCAAAACTTTCTTAGTTTTTCCTCGTCCTCGTCCTCGTCCTCGTCCTCGTCCTTTCCATCTTGCCATGGACGATTCCGGCATACAGTTAGCTTATATGCACCAGTCGTATGAGAGTATGGTTGTCCAACGGGATGGGATGGGATGGGATGAAATGGCTGGCCCATCCCATCCCGATTACAAACGGGATAGGACGGGACCGAACAGGACGGGACGGGTTCGTTGTCCTTAAGTGTAGTTTTTTTTTTTTGAAAAAAAATGTCTAGTTTTTTTGAAAATTATTATGTTTTTAAAGTTTGCAACGACTAGATTTTTGACTTATTTAATAAACTTAAATGTTAAAACGAAAATCAAAAAACTAAGTAAAGAATTATAAAATATTAAAACAAAACAATTGTAATGAAATACTCTAGTAGTTATAAATTTATAATTGAGTTATAATTAATTTAATATAATTTTAAAGTATTAAGGAACTAAGACAATTCATAAAAAAATCAACGCTTAGAGCCTTTTATTTTATTAACAGAACTTTCAAATCTCAAATACAAATATAATTATGTTGAAGAGCACCTAATCTACGCAACAACTTTCTAGGAAGGGTTCTGTTTGAACTAGGCCTCTTAGTAGCCAATTACAAATTATCATACTAATATTTGTAAGCTCATATATAGCTTATGTGTAACTTATCAATAATATCTCTCGGACATTGTGCTGGAATTGGCAATGTTGATTGATGTTCCATGAGCTTCATGTTGTCATCGATCCCAGTGCTAAGTATCTCATTGTATTCTTCTTCTTCTTCCCAGATTTCTTCTTTCTGAATTAATCCAATCTCTGAATAATATGGAAATCTCTAGACTGTCCTCCGCTAATGCATGTTTATGATCTCCATTTTGAAATCTTGTTGCGCTAAAAGCACTCTCTGATGCTACTGATGATGCTTGAATAGCCAGATATCTCGGGCCATTATTGATAGTGTTGAAAAAGCCTTGCCACGCTCCCTCCACCATGACAAAAGTTGTTCATTGCCTTCTTCGTCTTTAATGCTTTTCAATCCTTGATTAAGATAAGAATCAAGTTCATCATCAATAGCGGAATCAAAACCTGTTATATCATCCATATCTTTCCATAAAACTTCTGCTCTAGACTTAGAAGTAGAAGGAGCAGTTTCACAACCTGTTGTTTTTATAGATTTATATTTATCAAACATTGATCAAGCATAAGAATATATGCTAGCTTGGCAGTCTTCGAGAGATGGTTCTTCATTTTCTTGAATTTTTAAATTCTCATAAATTTTACAAATAAGTCCCTTTGTACCTCTAAAGATAGGTTAAGTAGAGTAGAAACTAAATAAACTTTGGGAATAGGAAAAAAAATTTAAATTTTGAAATCAGGATTTGTTTTATACTTACCAAATACAACAGAAATTCGACAAATATACCATAATATTTGTATAATAGTAGGATAATATATACCAGAAAATTCTTTTGCATCATAATAAAAAATTTCTAAAAATTTAGTAAGCTCTTTGATCTCACCCCAATCAGAATCAACAATTTGATCAGCGGGGATACCAATTAAATACCTTTTGGATAGGCATCCGATAATCATAAGCAACTTTAAGCATTTCATAAGTAGAATTCCACCTAGTACGAACATCTTATGGAACTTTTCTAAATGGAAGGTTAGCACTAGCACATTGTTGAGCAAATTTACGAATTCTACTCGTTTTATTAGCACGAAAAATATAGGCACAAGCATGTTGTATTTTACTACAAGCATCAGAAAATAAATTAAGACCATCTTTTACAACCAAGTTAAAAATATGGCATGCACATCTAACATGAAAAATTGCTAGATTAATTGGACAAAGTCTAGATTTTAAGCTATTTGTTGCGGTTGTGTTAGAAAAAGCATTATCTAAGGTGATAGTTAAAACTTTATCAATGAGTCCATAAAAATCAAGTATTTGTAAAACAATAGTTGCAATATATGCTCCAGTGTATTTTGAATCAGCAAATTTATAACCAACAATATATTTTCTCATGTTCCAGTGATGATCAACTCAATGATATGTAACAGTTAAATAATCACAACCATTAGGACTGCGACCTACATCCGATGTGATAGACACTTTACAATCTAAGTGAAAAAATACACAACGAATATACTGAAGATTTTCCTTTTGAAATTTAAAAATATCATTTCTAACCGTGGTATTAGGAAAATCTTGAAAAGAACGGTTATAAGTTTCTTGTATATAATGCACAAAAGCTGGGCAAGAAGGAAAAGTAAAAGGTAAGCCACAGACAACACTATTTTTGCTAAGTTCTCACGATCTCTATCTTTGTTATAGGGGCGTAAAACATGACCAGAAGCAGCGTCAAGTTGTTGTTGAATTTGATTAGAATCAGATCCACTAAGGGTGTCAGTACCGGTGGTAGGATCTATAATTTTTTCGGCTTCTATGTTAGCTTGTATCCATAAAGATTTGTGATCCTTTTTAAGTGTCTAGTTAAAAAAAACCCTCCCCTGTCCCACCATTTTTTGTGTGTGAAAGTTGTTGCTTTCATTTTTCACATATATCACAATGATTGACTTTATCATTGTTTACCGTAAAAATGGTAATAACAAATAAATTTATTAATGGGACTCTAAAAATACGTAATCTATTTCAATGCTAGTTATTAGGCAGTTGATGCTAGATATGTGAGACTTAGAGCAAAATAAAGTTAAGAAGAAAGCTATAATCAAATCAATAGGCTAGTTATTTGGGGCCTCGATGTCGATCCCAAGGCTCGATTACGAGCTATCGAGGGTAATTCGGGTAGGGCTTAACAGTTATAAAATAATCAACGAAGGCTCTTTATGGACAATGATAAGCAATAAATGAAGAAGAAATATGGAGGTAGTAAATGAGAGAAATAATATCAAGAGAGTATATTAGAGAGAAAAGAGAATATTTTTCTATATTTCATGTGGAGTAGTTGGAGAAACAGAGAGTTTACAAAGTGTCAAAGACCCCCTTTATATAGGCGGGGAATCCCAACATAGTACAAAATACATTAATGACAAAGAAGTAGGTATGGGACAGCTAGCTAACATCATGATGCAGGCTCAGACTAACTACTTTAGAATAGCCTGACAGATTTTATCGGCCTTGGCCGCACTCCTTGGGACTCCTATCTCCTCTAATATAGACGTTGGTCTGCACTTCCTTAAGGTAGAAACCCGACAGCCCTCAAAGGTGAGCCTCGACCTCGGTCTCGAACCTCGAGAAGCGCATTCGCGGGGCACCCTAATGACAGGGAAACTGGACCCCCGATTTTACCGTACACAGATAGTTTCCGTGTTTCTTAGAGTGAAAGTGATAAGAAACGACCTTGAATTTCTTCTCCCTACGATACTCTTGTAATGACATTAGTCACAAGGTGCCGAGATATAATGCACACATAGTCCTTGAAGATCTCTGCATTGACTATAGCAGTTGGTTGTCTCTTGTCCTTCTTCAATGCTCACATGGGGCTTCTATAAATACTCCCCTTCTTGTTTTCTATAACTCATTGTATTCCTAAACCCCAAAAAAGTTTAGTTCTTCCTTTGATTTCTTCTTTTCTTAGAACTCAACTCTTCTTCTTCTTCGAGAAATTTCTAGAAATGGCAAAAACTTTTGCCTTTTCTTCTTAGGAGACTGTGGCCTCATCCTCTTTGCTTTTATCTCATGGTGAAGCGGCCATAACTCCTCGTGTTGAGGAATGCATCCCAAGATCATTGGCGATGGCTTCTGATTTCAAGGTCAAGAGGCTTTCTTTGAAGCCAGAGCGTTGTGAGCCCGTAACTCGATATATTAGCTCGATAACGGATATCAGAAGAGTGAGGGCTGACTGTCGATAGGGGGATGTCGTGTTTGTGGATATCCCTTCTTGGGAAGAAGATATTACAACATACAAAGCTGGCTTTCTAAGAGTGTATACTTATCTGTTTACCTTAGGGCCGGTGGGCCATCCTTACCCCCCATTGACCCCGTGATTTTTGACTTCTACCGGCGGTATCAGGTAACCTTCGGCCAAATTCATCCTTCGCTCTGGCATGTTGTTTATATAATCAGGTACTATGCGAGCATGATCGAGGAGATGCCCTTCACCCTCAATCATCTAATCAGGATGTATAGCCTGCGTCTCCTCCGCGGGGGCCTAATCAAGCTCCGTTGTCAAGCCCTAAGGTCTTTCTTTTCCTGTACCGAGGAGCTCGGGAAAGGGGGATGGATAAGCCAATTTTTCTGAGTGAGGACTTCTGACCTGATCCCGACGGAAAAGATGCCATTTCCCGAGATGTGGAATGCGGAGGGTAATTAGACACGTTATCTAGCCTTTCTTTTCTTTTCGTTGACCATGTTTTTCAAAGCATTTAACTTTTCTTGCCACTACAGCCACAGTAATTTACCCTAGTGCGGTTTCAGATATCCATAATTAGGTCAGCCATATGTATTTTATATGCCCATATGCTGAGCGAGTGTGGCGTGATTTATCCCAAGCTCGGTGGTAATCCAAGGATCATGGTGGGCTCCTACCCCTGCTGTAGTCGCATTCTTCGATCTAAATTGCTATTAGCAGCGTTCTCATTCCTTGTTTTTACCTCTTGCATCTGTGTAGGTCTAGGGGAAGTCCCTTTGATGAAGGGAGCAATGCATGTTGAGGAGGACGCTCTAGTGCCCGGCAAAAAGAAGAAAAGATAAAGGGTTCCATCGGATGGGCCGTCAGAATTCAAGAAGGTTAACATATAAGAATCTAACGCCGACCTGGTAGCTCAGACTCTGGAAATAGTGGGAAATCCTTGATTTGTAGGTGATGGAGAAAGTAGCTTCTCTATAGCCCCCGAGGGATGTATAAACATGGTCGATACTTAGGCCATAGGGATGGTGGTTTCTGAGCCGGAGCTTGATATTGTTGTGGTCCAGCTTCGTAGCGGGGAGATAATGGATGGAGTATCGAGTACACCCTGAGCTAGCTGGTCACCAGGGTTCCCCTCGGGCTTAGATGCCTTTGATAGGCAGCTCGAAGGGGCCCAGCTCTGGGGCCCTGAGTGGACAAGGGATGGCCCCGATTGATCCTGTTTGTGTTGTGGTCGTGATTGATTCCCTTTAGGGAACGACCCCATCTCCTAAGGGAGTATAAGATACCCCGCATAAAGATCCCTATGATGCAGGGATACCAGTCAAAGACGGGGATGCGCTCGAGAGACTCCTAACCGTTCTCGAGGGAATTCTTGAGATCGATGCTTCACTCGTCTTCGGTGAAATGAGCAGGCTTTGCAAGCAGGTAATTTTCACTAATCCTATCCACCATTTTGGACTGCTCCAATCTTTGTCTTTCTAACTTATCCTTTTTTCGTTACTTCAGGCCAAGGCGCTTTATAGCTAGACTTTCTCCGATATCAAGATGAGATGACACATCATGAGCGCGAGAAGGCCTACCTTACTGAACAGGTTACTCATTCCCCGTTTACTATTATCTGAATTTTACTTAGATCCCAATGCTTCGACATCTTGGATTTAATTCGTGCAGTTTGAGAAGGAAGGTGCCTTGCTTAGGGAGGATCTCCGGTCCAGAGATTCTGAAGTTTCCGTACTTAAACGGCATGTGAGGGAGATAAATTCTGAGAGGGATGCCCTCCAGGAGAAGATGACATTAATCGGGCATCACCTTAGTGATGCAAAGGAAGACACTGACAAGTACAGAGGTCTCCATTCTGAGCTGGTAGCTACACTATTTGGGATCAGAGCTGAAGCCGAGGCGCTTATATCCTTGCATGGAGAGGATGTTATTGCGGCAAGCGCTCGCGTCAAGAGGGTGTTTGAGGGGGCTGGTCTGAAATCAACTCAAACTGTGGAACGTGCTCGGTTAGGATCTTGAGGGTATGCTTTTGGAGACGTGACGCGCGGTGGCTCAGGCGATGATAAAGGCGAGGGTAGAGTCCCAGAAAGGGAAGATATCGCCGAGAAGGGACCGATGCAGGACCCACAGTTGTAGGGATGCAACCCTTTGGTAGAGCCATCGAGAATGTAGGATCGATGACAGATTAGGATTCTGTTTGTTTCCTCTTTGTATATTGCATTCTCATAGTATGTTGTAAATGAAGATTGCATTTTTTTGCATATGTATAAAAGAAAACTCGTGGCTTCACTTCTTTTGTATCCCTTCTTATCTCAAATCAGGCAAATTGGTCTCTGAGTTGGTAAGAATCCTTAGATCCATGATATGGCCCTGGGGCTCGTTAGACTGGTCCGGGTGCTCTTACGTGCTCGGTCAATGCGACCTTTAGTATAAGCTGGCATTTGAGCTCTTACGCTTTTGCTCAACTATTTTGGGTTTAGTCCCCGATCCAGATTTTGACTCGAGCCCATTTGACCCTCAAGCTTTTATATTTGTGTGGGCTGGCGACAATGGCTCCTACGCTTTTGATCGAAGCGATCTTTTACGTATGTGGCCCTGAGGCTCATTAGGCTGGCGATAATGGCTCTTACGCTTTGCTCTAAGGCATATGCAGTTAACTATTTTGGGTTCATTCTCCGAGTCGGGTTTTGAATCGAGCTCAATAGACCCTTAAGTTTTTAGATTTGTGTGAGCTGGCGACAATGGCTCTAATGCTTTTGGTCGATGCAGCCTTTTATGCGGGATGGCGACAATGGATCTTACGCCTTTGATCGAAGTGATCTATTATTGGCTTTATTTTCCCCTTGTTAAAGACTTTTGAAGTAATTTTTGCCATGGCCCGTCGCCAGTTCGGGAAGAACCTCAATTTTGAGTCATTTTGCGGCGATGTTCGAGCACCTCGGAAGGTTTGGCTCAGAGGTTAATTAGCTCGAAGCCTATGATTTGGAGCTGACATGGTCGAAGCTCTTTTACCTATGCTGAGGGTAGCCTTTTTAACCATTTCTTTTCGAAGTAGATTCAAAGTAATGGCCTGTAATTTTGTAGTGACGGTTGGGCATCCCCGAGTCGTGTTAGTTTGGCTGGTACAGCCGTATGACCATATTTATTTGTGCTTGGTCGGAGCCATTTTGGTCCTGAATGAAGTAGTTTAGGTGTTTATATAGATGGTATGCCTTTTTAGGGGTCTTACAAGTTCGATATATAGCCTAAACTTCGGGATCGAGTTTATGCCTGTAATAAGGTCTTACAAATTTTTCATGTCTTTGAGGTCTTACAGTTTTGGATATTTGGTACAAGTATTGTTCATGCCTTGCTTGAGGTCTTACAGTTTTGGATACTTGGTACAAGTATTGTCCATTCATTGCTTGAGGTCTTACAGATATTGTTGTTGCCTTATGTAGGTCTTACGAGACCGAGTCTGCCCGTTCGGGGTATTTTGGCCTCAAGTTTTTTAATGAATGGTGATTGGCGATAGTCCCCGAGTTAATGAGGGTACCTTGGCTCAGAAGCCTTTACTTGTAGACTTGATATTGCCTCATTGAGGGCTTATGATTTTGGAGTTCCGACCCTGAGGTGATGCGATTTTTGAGATATTGGTGCCAGTATTCGAGTGGTCGGGAAACTTCTGGTTTCGGAGATGTTTTTTGATTTTCATGTTGCCTCATCGAGGGCTTATGATTTTGGAGTTCTGACCCGGAGGTCATTCAGGTGCATGAATTGTTGGCGCCAGTCTCCGAGTATTCGAGACGTTTTTGCTGAAGGAACTGTTTTGCGAAAAATGCTAAGTTGCTCTTAGAGCGTGAGATGTTTTGATAAAGATGTGTCCTTGATTACTTGGCACAAGTATACATTTTCCGCCGTCAGGGGCCCGGCTATATGGACACGGATCGTTCCACTGTTTGGCTCGGTACATCATTTTCCTATTGGTACCCCGGGGGAATACCCTCCAGTATTCGAGGTTGCTTGTAAAAAGGAATCTTGAATACTTGTGGAGCCTCTTTTGTGGTCGTTATCTTGTTAAAAACCTTGCCAGCAAAACCCTTTGAGGGACAAAATCCGGTCGAAGGAATAGAGTGCAACGCCTGATTGAAGATGTTTGCAGAATTTTTCAATTGGATGCCCTAGCAATAATACAGTTTTAGCATCGATATGTTCCAGTTGCTTGGAAGTTTCTCACCCTCCATGGTACCGAGCTTATAAGACCCTTTGCCGACTATTCTAAGGGTATGGTACGGTCCTTCCCAGTTTTGGCCTAGCTTTCCTTCATTAGGGCTTCGGGTGTTGAGAGTGACTTTCCTTAGGACTAAGTCCCCAACCCCGAAGTACCAAAAGTTTGTTCTCGTATTATAATGCAATTTGATTCTTTGCTTTTGGGCGGCCATTCGGACCAGCGAGGTTTCTCGTCTTTCATCTAGTAGTTCAAGGGTCGTCGTCATCGCCTCGTTGTTCGAGCTCTCAGTAGTGTGTCGGAATCTGGTGCTCGGCTCTCCGACCTCCACCGGTACTAAAGCCTCAGTGTCGTAGACTAGGAAGAAAGGTGTTTCTTCTGTGCTTGATTTTGAAGTTGTTCGGTATGCCTATAGTACTTCGGGCAACGTTTCTCTCCACTTTCCCTTAGCTCTTTCCAGCTTTTTTTTTAAGCTCTGGATGATGGTTTTATTTATGGACTCGGCCTATCCGTTTGCACACGGGTGGTAAGGATTTTACAGGATTCTCTTTATTTTGTGGTCTTCAAGGAACTGTGTTACCTTGCTCCCGATGAACTGCCTCCCATTATCGTATGCTATCTCAGAGGGAATCCCGAATCGGCACATAATGTAATCCCATATGAAGTTAATGACTTTTTTTTCTCTTAATTTCTCGAAGTCCTGCACTTCTACCCATTTTAAGAAATAGTCAATCATAAATAAAATGAATTTAGCTTTACATGGTGCCATTGGCAGGGGGCCGATGATGTCCATCCCTCATTTCATGAATGGCCATGGTGATAAGACCGAATGTAGTTGCTCGTCGGGCTAGTGAATCATGGGGGAAAATATCTGGCATTTGCCACACTTTCCGATTAATTCCTTGGTTTCTTTCTCTACGTTATCCCAGTAGTAGCCCGCCCTGATCACATTTTGGAATAAGAAGTCGGCGCCGGAATGGTTTTTGCAAGTACCCTCGTGAATTTCTCGGAGTATGTAGATGGTACCAGGCATACCGCTAGGGGGCCATCAAAAGTTCTTCTGTACAGATTCTCATTTTCATCGAGCGAGCATCGAGCTTCTTTGGTTCGCAGGGCCCTCGATTCTTTTGGATCCATGGGCAACTTTCCATCTCTTAAATAATTAATATATTTATTTCTCTAGTCCCATATTAGGCTGGTGGAATTAATTTTGGCATGACCTTCCTCGACCACCGATTTGGACAGTTGAACAACAGCGCTAAGGAGTAAGTCATCTTCTTCAACAGATGATCCCAGGTTCACGAGGGCATCGGCCTCATTGTTTTGCTCTCGAGGTACATGGACTAAGGTCCACTCTTTGAAACGATGTAGTGAGACTTGGATTTTATCCAAATATCTCTGTATCCTATCTTCCTGAGCTTCGTAGCTCCCATTCACCTGGCTTACTACCAGGAGTGAATCGCATTTTTCCTCGATGGTCTCGGCTCCCAAGCTTTTGGCCAGTTCTAAACCTGCAATCATAGCCTTGTACTCGGCTTCATTATTAGTCAACTTTGCAATTTTTATAGATTGTCTGATTATTCCGTCAACAGGTTGTTTCAAGACTATACCAAGTCTGGTTCCTCTTATGTTTGTGGCATCGTCAGTGAACGGGTTCCATAACCCAGAAGACGTGCCTATTTTTAGCAAAAGTTCCTTCTCTACCTCGGGTACGAGGGAGCGTGATAAGTCGGCTGCGAAGTCCGCCAGAATCTGGGACTTGATGGCCGCTCGAGGTTGATACTCAATATCATACCCCCCCCCAATTTTGATGGCCTATTTGGCCAATCGGCCTGATAGCTCGGGTTTATGCAACATGCTTCAAAGAGGGTATGTTGTCAGAACATAGATATGGTGGCATTGAAAATAGGGTTTCAATTTTCGCGAGGCGCTTATTAGTGCGAGAGTCAGTTTTTCTAAATGGGGATATCTAGTTTCGGCATCCCCTAGGGTCTAGATTACATAATAGATAGGAAATTGCATACCTTGCTCCTCTTGAACCAGCATGCCGCTTATCGCTATTTCGAATACAACCAGGTATAGATATAGTGTTTCATCCTCCTTTGGCGTATGGAGCAGAGGTTGGCTAGTCAGATATCGTTTTAACTCCTCTAAGGCGTGTTGGAATTCCAGGGTCCACTCGTAGTTGTTCTTTCTTTTGAGTAAAGAGAAAAAATGATGGCTCATGTCGGATGACCTTGATATGAATCTGCCCAGAGCTGTGATTCGCCATGTCAGCCATTGCATGGCCTTTACATTGTTTACCATCGTGATTGATTCGATAGCTTTAATTTTGTTGGGATTAATCTCGATCCCTCTGTTTTATACCATGAAGCCCAGGAATTTGCCCGAACCTACTCTGAAGGCACACTTCTCGGGGTTGAGCTTCATGTTGTAACTTCTGAGTATGTCGAAGGTTTCCTGAAAATGAGTTAAATGGTCCTTTGCACATGGGGACTTAACTAGCATATCATCAATATACACTTCTATGGATTTTCCTACTTGATGTGCGAACAATTTATTAACTAGGCGTTGGTACGTAGCCCCTGCATTTTTTAGCATGAAGGTCATTACGTTGTAGAAGTAGGCACCATATTTTGTGATGAATGAGGTCTTCTTCATGTCCTCGGGGTTCATCTGGATTTGATTGTACCCCCCGTAGGTGTCGAGAGAGGTGAGGGTCTCGTGACCGGCCGTAGTATCAATTAAACGATCGATATTAGGCAATGGGAAGGAATCTTTTGGACACGCCTTATTCAAGTCTTTATAATCTATGCACATTCTTAGCTTATTTCCCTTTTTAGGCACTACTACTATATTGGCCAGCCATTCGGGATATTTCACCTCTCTAATGGATCCTATTTTAAGAAGCTTTGTTACCTCATCTTTGATGAAGGTGTGTTTTACCTCAAACTGTAGTCTTCTTTTCTGCTTTACCGATTTAAACCTGGGATCGACACTCAGTTTGTGGGAGGTTATTTCCGGTGGAATTCCTGTCATATCTAAGTGGGACCAAGCAAAATAGTCAATATTGTTAATAAGAAGTTGAATGAATTCTTTCCTGAGTTAGGGGGTTAATCACGTTCCCAGGTATACCTTACGATCCGGGAAGTGTTCGATCAAAACGGCTTACTCCAGATCTTCGATTGTGGATTTTGTTGCGTCTGACTCTTCAGGGGCGACAAAAGTTCGAGGAGCAAAAAAATCTTCTTCGTCGTCCTTGGGGGTATGTATGCTCTTATTCTCATCCGAGGTTGGATGTGTGGGGGTCAGCACCTTCTGGCAAACCGCAAACATTTCTTTCGCCGCCAGTTGTTCTCTATATATGGTCGTTATGCCGTCCTTTGTGGGGAATTTTATCACCTAGTGTAGGGTCGACGGTATTGCCCTCATGCTATGTATTCAAGGCCTACCAAGCAATGCATTGTACCTCATGTCACCACCGATGACTTGGACTTCAGTGCTCTGAAATGCGCTGGACGTGTCGACCGGGAGGGTGATCTCTCCTTTATTACTTTGCCAGTCATGTTGAAGCCGTGGAGGACCCGGGAGGTAGGTATGATTCAATCGAGCAGCCCAAGTTGTTCTATTACCTCCAATCTGATAATGTTGGCCGATCTGCTTGGATCCACAGGCACACGTTTGACTCGAGCGTTGCTCAAAAGAAATGAGATCACCAGCGCATCATTGTGCGGTTCTGTCAAGGTCTCGAAATCCTCCTCGCTAAATGCGAGGGTGTCTTCGGCCATGCGGTCTCGACCCTTCTTCGGCGGTGGATATTTTCGTCCATTTGATCATGGGTCCTCGAGGAATGTCGGTCCTTCCAATAATCATATAGACATCGTGCCAAAGAATCTCTTCTTTTGTCCAGGTTGGGTTTTGTGGTGGTATATCGACACCTGGAGCAACCACACAATTTTCTCCGTGGTTTTCAAGGTTGCCATTTTCGACTCTATTCACTGAGCTAGACATTTTGGCCTAAAATTGAAGATCTTGGACAAGAAAAGTGTGAAGGATAACTTGCATTATGTAACGAAACTAACAAGAGAATAATCACTATTATTTTTAGCCACACAGTGGGCGCCAAACCGTTTACTGTGAAAATAATAATAACAATTAAATTTTTTGATAGGACTCTAAAAATAGGTGATCTATTTTTATGCTAGTTATTAAGCGGATGATTCTAGATATGTGAGACTTAGAGACAAAAAAAATTAAGGAGAAAGCTATAATCAAACCGATAGGCTAGTTATTTGGGGCCTCGAGCTTGTCGATTCGGGGCCTCGAGGTCGATCCAAGGGCTCGGTTATGAGCTATCGAGGGTAATCGGGGTAGGGATTAATAGTTATAAAATAATCAACGAAGTCTCTTTATGGACAATGATAAGCAATAAATGAAGAACAAATATGGAGGTAATAAATGAGAGCAACAATATCAAGAGAATATATTAGAGAGCAAAGAGAATGTTCTTATATATTTCATATGGAGTAGTTGGAGCAACAGAGAGTTTATAAAGTGTCAAAGACCCTCTTTATATAGGTGGGGAGTCCCAATATATTATAAAATACATTAATGACAAAGAAGTCGGGATGGGACAGCTAGCTAAAGTCATGATGCAGGCTTAGACTAACTACTTCAGAATAGCCTGACAGATTCTATCGGCCTTGTCCGCACTCCTTGGGAACTCCTATCTCCTTTAATATAGTTATTGTTCTGCATTGCCCCGAGGTCGAAACCCGACAGCTCTCGAAGGTGAGCCTCGACCTCGGTCTCGAACCTCGAGAAGCACATTCGCGGGGCACCCTAATGACGGGGAAATTGGACCCCCTAGTTTTACCGTACACAATCATGTTTAAAAAAATTTCATACAAGTAATATTTTGGGATTTTCAACCTTAGGCTTACCCCTTACAAGGGGTACAAGGGATAAAGCTCCAAACCGAGATTGACTCTAAGTTGGAGCTTGTGTTGCGGGACTAGAGGGTGTTTCATCTAACTCTTCTTCCTCATTTTCTTCATCCTCATTTTCTTCGTCCTCAAAAAAAATATTATTGCCAAATTTTTTTTGTAAAGTTTCATGATTTAGTTGTTCTCCGACATTAACATCACAAAATGGAGGGGGTTAGAAAAATAAAGTTTTGTCAACATGAGTCATTTCATCTATATATTTTCTAATTCTAAGAGAAGGGTTAGGATTATGATTACTACTACTTTTACCTTTACTATTTTTTTACTACTTTTTTTAAACATGCCAAATACATTTTTAGGTACAATAATTTAAATATGAAATTAAATTAAAAAAGCTAACACAAAAATTAAACACTCACATGAAATACGAAAATAGAACATGTAAAGTAAACACAAAAATTAAGCACTAAAAGAATATGCAAAAATTATATATTAAAATTATGATTTGGAACGAGTGCACCGTGAATAAATATTGAAACTTGAAGAAATTACTCAAAATATTGCTCCAAATACTTATCAAATTAATTTGAAGCTTGAAAGTTGCTCCAAAAATTTGCCAAATACTTGAAAGTTATCACTTGATAGTTGATACTTGTAGTTGATAGTAACAAAATTGAGAGAAGAATATAGATAGAATATTAGAATGTAAGAGATTTGAGAAATAAGATTTTTTTTTGTGGGAAAAAAATAAAGAATGGTAGGGTTATTTATAGTAGAAAATAGGGACAAAGTGTAATTTAATAAACTTAGGGGTTATATTAAAAGTTTGGGGGCGTACGGGTGTTTTGGGGGGTGGGGGTCATTTTCGGCCGTTTCTTAACGTTGGAAACGGCTATTTTTGCAATTTAAGTCGTTGCCCAACGGCTAGATTTCGAAAAAAAATATAGCCATGACAGGCGAAATGGGACGGGACGAAACAGATGGGACAAATGCGATAAAATGGTCGTCCCGTCTCATCCCGTGTCCTGTTTAACATTGGCCCATCCTGTTTAAATTAAAGTGAGACGTGATGCAGGACGGGACAGGACGGCCCGTCCCGTTGGACAGCCATATATGAGAGCGGAGAGAGTAAATTAGGCTTATTTATGCATCTAATTATTAACGGTTTAATTGAATGTAAAAAAAAATTATAACGTACTAATAGTTTATCCCGATCCTGTCACCATACTTTATACTATCAATACGCAGAAGTTACACAAAATCGTACTTCCTCCGGTTCACAATAAGTGATCAGTTTACTTTTTTATTTTGTTCAAAATAAGTGTTCAGTTATGTAATCAAGAAAAATTTTAATTTGTTTTTATTCTTTTACCCTTATGTGCATATCCCTAAAAATATTTCTCACTCCTCACTATAACTATGTGACCAATATTTAATAAGGGTAATTTAGTGATGCTAGGTATTTTTGTATAGAATTTAGCATTTTTTTAATGGGTGTGCTAAAAGGAAACTTGTCACTTATTGTGAACCGCAGGGAGTATTATTTTATATCCGAAACACCCAATAACTAGATGGATAAAAGAAGTTTCTAGTTCTAGACAATTAAAAAGGTACAGTAAAAGCTTTGACACATGTAAACTTGCTGAACTAGCTCAGGAGAAAGCCTAGAGTAGCCATGTATTTATAGTAACAAACAGATTGAAATTCTAACGACACCTTGACCTATAACACACACTTGTATTACAAAGAGATAAATATTCTCCTTTAGACATTCTATTTTCTTGGATCGCCAAGTAAACTTTTCATTCCCTTTACAATATAAATACAATCCTAGTTAAAGCATCTCATCTTTCCTCATAATAAAACACCATTATCAAATTTTCCCTTTTCTTCCTTGAAAAATCAAAAGAAAAAGGGAAATTAAAAGAATGGCTCTACATAACCAAATCTTGCTTCTCATTTCCCTTTCTTTTCTTGTTTTTCAACTCAACATAGCTAGCCCTACCCCTATTTCTTACATTTCTTCATCACCAAATGGATCACCATCTCCTTCACCATCCACGCAAAATCTTGAAATTCCAACAAATGATCAAGTTTCACTTGGAAACAAAGAATCTGTAAACCATTATGTTGATTCCTTAATGGAAAAAACAGTGTCTAAGACGGAATATTTCATTGACAGCGTTGTCGAAAAACGATTGTCTGATCCAGCAGCTGATCCTTTTGCTAAAGATTGTCTTTTGGTATGCAAAGAAGTGTACGAGAATGCAGTTGATGCAATGAAAAAAACCATTGAAGATATTAATAGAGGATCTTATTACAGTGCTAATGTTGATCTTAGTGCTTTGACTACTGATTTAGAAACTTGTATGGATTGTATTAAGGAGATATATGGTGATGATCAAGAATTCATTTCATTTGATGATTGGGCTGGCAAAATTACTGAAGATGCCTTGGAAAAAATTGTCGGCTTCAGCAGTTAAATTATTAAATATTAACCGATTTAACTTATGTGCATTGATTGTGTAAAAAAAATTTTATATGTCAGTGCATACAAGTTAAATTGCTACTTATAAGACTATTAATTCATAAAGATACAAATTTTATATGGTTGTTTTTTTATAGCTGGGGATTCAGGTGGTTTGGGTGGAATATAATTAATTAATAACCTGGCTAATGTTGTTTTATTTAATTTATTTCCATTGTTAATAACGTGTTGGGCTTGGAATTCAGGGGAAAGAATTGGTCATGACTATTGGCTAGCTAATAACAGTACTATTGGTAACATTTTTGCTGTAATTTAATTTCTTCTTTGATTAAAAATTTCTCAAATATATGTTTTAGCAATTTGGAATTCAAAATTGGTGTTAGATCATTTACACGTCATGCATTCCATATTTTGGAAGGATTTAATTTATATACATTTAATTTTTATACTCTTAGCATGTTTTAGCGTGTCTTAATTCATAAACTACATTACTTTTCAGGTACTAAATTTTATATTGATGATTATATGCAATTAGTTTTTGAAAAATTAATTCAAATAGTCGTTCACCCAACCGCTTAAACTAAAAAGAGCCACGGAGATATAATAT
>MU780336.1:0-50691 GCA_026770625.1 Nicotiana glauca | reverse complement strand
CCCCCCCACCTAATAATCCAAACGACCCCGTTTTGCTCCCTACTGATCACGATCGTTGGATCTCACTAATATAACGGTCCGGAACTGGACCATCGTTGGCTATATAACTGTTTCAAACACCCCTACCCCTATCAAACTTCACTCTCTACCCCCCTCCTCCCGCCTCTCATCTCTCTCACGCTCTCAAAGACCAGGCATGAACCCTAGCAGCCACCCTTGAACGCCACCGCCTGAGAGTGGCGGCGCCACCTCCAATCGCCCTGACATTAACACCCCACACTCTCCTCGACCTCCACATCCCAAATCCTCCAACACTTTCCTTCAAATATACCCAGAACCCCTCGAATCTACGATTAATGATGGAAATCCTAGCGTTGCCACAGTTTCTCCGGTGGCGGCGGCGCCTCTTTTCAACCCCAAATTAACACCCTGGGACTTTCTTCTCCCCTTCAGTCCAAATCTTCGCTCGGATTCCTTCGAACATCTCTTGAACTGTTCGAATATCAAATCAAGGGTTCAAGCCCTAAGAGTCTAAAATTGAAACTACGCATGCAAGGTCAAGGGTTCAATCTCATGAATTTTTAGGGCCAATTTCATCACGAAATGATGTCATTTGCCTGTTCTGGACAAAGAACACATGATTGATATTGTTTTGTGGTATAATTAAGAAGGTCAGTCCGGTCTAGGGTTGAATCGGTAAGTTTCCGTCATCCTTTCTTTCTTTTGTTTCACATCTGTTCCCCGGCTCTTTTTTCTATCTTTCTTCAACTGGTTTTTTTTTTATTGAACTTAGGAAAAGTTTCAATTTCGGAATTTAGGTTTTCTTCTCTTTTCTTTTCATTAGTTGTTCGATATTCATGTGGTGTAGGGCTTTCTAGTGTTCTCTCTTGATTGATTTTGGTTTATTCATTTTTGCCATATTTGTTTTTATTTTTAATTGTGTTAAGTTTCTGATTGTAGTTTCAATTCTCATGTTCAATTTTAAATCTCTTTTTCTTGGTTCTGTTTTCATTTTTGAAATCCGTTTAGTTTGTCCCCTTTTGGTTTGAATTTTTGTGTGGGCTTATGAGGGATTGGATTTGGTTACTACTGAATCCAAAACCAGAGGAAATAGGTTCCCTCTAGTCAGAAAGCCCAGGTTTGGGGGTGGACTCTTGGGTCAATTCGACTCATAACTCATTTTTGAGTCCAAGGTAAAAACAGGGTAATAAAGGGTTATTTTGGGTAAATTGTTTAAGGAAATCTTTTGGTGTTGAATTGAGAAACCTCTAGAAGCTTCTAGGTCGAGGCTTGAATAGCAATTTTTAATTCTTGGTAACATTCCTTGGATAACAAGTCATGAATTGAGGGACTAATTGGCTAAAAACAGAAAACTAAAAGGACTAAAGGATAAAAACTTAAGTTCTGAGTTTGCCCTAGTAACTTGCCTATAAAGGCATTGTTACTTAGGGCTGAAGGAGAGGGCTAGGCATTAAAAAACTCTGAAAAACTTGAGGCGGCTGAACTTGGAAAACTTATTGTTCCATTGAATTTTCTAGGGTATATTTGAGTTTTCCAAGTTCTAAATCAAATCATTAGCTCACCTGAGGTTGCAAATGGCTTTAAGTTTCCTTGTGATTTTAGTAGTTGAGGTTTCAGAGATTCCTAGGGGTTATTTCGAGTTTAATTTGGATCATTCAAGCTCGGTTTGGTGCTTAATGGTGTTGCTTGCTTCAAACTGCTTCCTGGACTGTTTGATACCATTTCCTGGGTTTGAAATTGATTTTAAGCTGTTGCTGACTGTTGTTTACTGTTGCTGACTCTTCCCTCTTCTTACATTTCCTTACATCTCCAGGTACACATCCTAAATCCACTTTAATGTTGCTCTCAAGTTGGAAATGAAATGAAAGTGATGCATTCTCTTGTTGATTTTTTTTAATAATTTATTGTATTTCAAGTAGTTTTATGACTTAGCTAAATCTTCATTGTCATTAATTGTGGACTGTGAACTGTGACATGTTCCTATTTGTTTATTTCAGTTCTAGTAATTTAGATAGGTTTTACAAGCCAATATTAATCTGAATGTAGAAATGGGTTTGGGATTTATCAATGCTTACACCTGTTATTATGTGTGAATTTTTTTTTTTTTACTCCAAATGTTCATTACCAGGTTTTCAAATTCTAGTTTAAGTTCCATGTGAATCTGAAGTTAAATCGCAGAAGGATTGGATGGCTTGTACTAGTTTTGTTTTTTGTTGGTTTAATAGGTGCTGAAAATAATAAAATCAAAATCATGTACATTTTCTTAAACATGGATATCACTGTTGGTTTATCCACTAGTTGCAAAGTGAAGTCTAAAAGAAGCTAGTCTGTGGGTTGGATTAACGTTCATTGATGTCAAAAGTTTTAAATTAGGTAATCAGATCTTTGATCTCACATTCATGTATTAATACTGATTTCGTCTATGTTATTGCTTATATTATTTGGACCATGAAAACTGGGCCTAACGTTGGGCCCAGTTATATAATAATAAGCCCAAGTATTACCAGCCTATTTTTTTTGAATCGGTTCATGTTTGCTAAATTGTGGACTGATCAGGGACTTGATTTTGAGTCCCAGTTTATAGCCTGCTTCCGAATTGGGCTTGTGTTGAAGCACAAAAACTAGACAGCTTGTATGAACAAAGCTGAAATAATTTTCTTTTTTTATGGGCTGGTTTCGAGCCCAATATGTTGGAACTCTTGATTCATTATGGGAGTTGTTGACTCTAAAAATTGAATTATGGACTTTGGGCCTTTCAAGTTCAGTGGCAGACTTGAACTAAGGTTTTCTTCAATAGTGGAGATCCCCTTATTTGAGTTTGGACTTGATCTTGAGGCCCGAATTTTCTTGAATGCTTTTAATAGTAGTTAATTCATAGTCCTAATTAATTAAGTATTTTTTTAGAGACAACCTTAATAGATAATAGTAGTTCATCTTTAGGACGGCCTTTTAAAGAATAATTTGAGGTGTGTCACGCCGAAAAAAATTCACAAATTGAGTGGCCCTCTTTAATTATACATTTAAAATCTTTAGAACTTGGGACGTTCCATTTAGCGAACTTTCATGGCCTCCCGCAAAGTTAACAACGCATTAGTTGCTTCAGGCGCGTTATTTAATAATTTTACCTTCTTAAACTTGGGTGTGCATTTCATGTAACCCAAATCCAAATCCTAAAATATTGAATAAAATATGTTTTAGATTGCTGGTGCAATTCATGTAACGCGATCCAAAGATATGTTTTAAACGACGTTCCATTTTCCTTAAAATTAATTAAAAGCAGTTAAAAGTAAAAATGCACATAGGTTTAAATTGTTTCTAAGATCAAATAATTAAGCCGAATATAATAATTGAGCGACCGTACTAGAACCACGGAACTCGGGAATGCTTAACACCTTCTTCCGGGTTAACGGAATTTCTTACTCGGATTTCTGATTCGCGGACTGTTAAACAGAGTCATTCTTTTCCTCGATTCGGGATTTTAAACCGGGGACTTGGGACACCATAAATCTCCCAAGTGGAAACTCTGAATCTTTTAATAATATAATCCCATTTCGATTGTCACTTCAAGTTGGAAATAACTCCCTTTATTATAGCCTTCCGGGGGTGTAGTAGAAAAAGGAGGTGTGACAGCTCAGGCGACTCTGCTGGGGAACTGAACCCAGAATCTCTGGTTCAGGGTTCAAGAATTCGAGCTTAGAATAATTGTTATATTTGGCTTTATCTGATTTTTGTTACATGTTTGGTGCCTAATGTGCTAAGCGTTGCTTTACCGCTTTGATATTTGGTGAATTGTATATATAAATTGCTATGAAACCCTTCTTCTCTCTGAGTCTTCTACATCATGGAGAAGGGGGTGCACTTCGTGTGACTTCTCTTCTGTTTAAAGTCTTATCCCATTTAGAACGAGGTTNCCCCCCGGCTCGAGTTGTTCGCTCGGGTAAGCCAGGTCTAGTACAACAAACTCAGGTTTTGAACCTAGAATAACTCAGCCTCATGCCGGATCCCTATTAGGAACGTTCATTTGCATAATGTGCATTTGACTTAGGAGACTCAATACAAGGGTTGGGTCTGTCTAAGACAGGTGTACCTGAAATGAAAAAGACTATCCTGATGCATCTTACTTGCTACTTGTGCATTTATTTGCTTTGGACTCGCATGCTGACCGGCTTTTGAATATTGATAAATTTTGAAGGAAAAAAAAAGAAGAGAAAAAAGAAGGAGAGAGAAAGGGCGGTGTACAGGGTTAAGAGAGTTAATCACCTATTTTGAAAATACCAATGCCCAAATAGTGTCGAAACTCTGCCAAATTTTTGAGAAATCGAAAGGAAAAAGAGAGGAAAAAATGTTTTTAAAAATTAGTTTGTTTTATTTGCCGATGAAATGAAAAGAAAAGAAAAAGAAAAATGTTTTTGTTTTCAAAAATACTTTGTTTTATTTGCCCGAATTACGCAGTTTGATTCTCACGGGGTGTGGGATACGTAGGCAACTCCCATCGGGTCCAACTTCCTTTTTGCAAAAATAGCCTGAAAAGAACAAAAATATTGTTTCTATTTGAAAATAATTAAGGTGATCCATTCTTGTCAAAAATAGCTGAATGTTCCTAAAAGGGCGCCGGAAGGCTGCTTTTGCAAGAACAACCACATTTGGTTATTTTCCAAGGTTTTGGCCGGTTAGCCAACGCAGCCTTAAAATCTTCGTCCCCGAGGTACTGGAAGGCCGTGTTCGCAAAATCGGGTCTTTTATTTTAATTTGAAAAACAAGAAAAAATGTCAATTTTGTTTTGAGTCAAATAAATCTTGATTTTTTCTTAATCACCTTAATAAATGTGCAGGATGAGCACGACTGAAATTGAACCTTTCACAGTCCTTAATGAGATCCCCTTAAGGCTTTACATATGGTGGAATGATCTGGAAAAGGGTAGTAAAGAAACAGTGGTGAAAGTCCTGGGAGGTCTCGTCAGTTTATTGAATGTCAAGCCAAGATCGGATATCATCGAAGCTTTAATACCTTTTTGGGACCCGACTCGCAATGTATTTTGCTTCTCTAACTTTGAGCTCACACCCACGCTGGAGGAAGTCGCGGGTTATGCAGGCCTTGATGGAAACCTGAGAGGTCAATATCCTTTGTCACCAAGATCGGTATCTCCACACCGATTATTAGCCGGGATGTTCAGAATGAGGAACTATCTGAAGGATGTTGTACTCTCCTGTTCTTGTATCAACGTTATGGTAATCCTCGAGGTTTCGAAGAGCCGAACCTTGGGCTGACCCATGCCGAAAATAGAAATAAATGGGAAGCAAGGCGGGGTTTGGCATTCATAGTAGCATTCTTGGAGGTTGTGATATGTCCACGAAAAGATGGTAAGATAGAAATGGGCCTCATAGGGATGATCGATGTTGCAATTAAGAAGGCTAATAGCATTGTGGTTCCCCTGATCTTGTCTGAAATCTACCGAGCCTTGACTATCTGCCGGGAAGGAGGAAAGTTCTTCCAAGGTTGCAATCTGTTACTTCAATTGTGGATGCAGGAACACCTCTGCCACCGGGTGGGATATATGAATTACGGTTTGACCGTATCAAATTGCATTGAAAAGTTTGAAAAATGAGTAATGGGTGTTGAATTTCCTGAAGGTACTGAAGCTTGGCTTGTACAATTGAGATCCCTTACTGCCGGTAAAATTGAATGGGCATTTGGATGGCTTCCTGTCACTGAGGCAGTATACATGTCGGCTGGAGAGTGTTATATTCTCTTAATGGGCATCCGGAGTATCCAGCAATATGCTTCCCACCGGGTATTGCTCCAATTAGGAAGGTTTCAAGTCGTCCCTAGTGATGAAGACCTGAGTAAACAAGTCATTGAGTTGGGTCCAAAAGCCGCATTTCCAGAAGATAAAATTTGCAAGCTATGGAATGAATGTAGATTTCTCGAGCCTAGAACCATGGTCCGAGATCCAGCTAGAGGAGAAGTGGAACCTAAGTATAATGTTTGGTTTGGGAAAAGATTCCAGATTCCCCAAAGACCTGCTAAGAGAGCTCATGTTCACTAATTTACTAGTGACTCACAAGAACAATGGGGTTGGTTGGCAAAAGAAGAAAGCTACAGGGCCAAAATAAGCAAGCTGGAAAGACAAGTTATGGACCTGCAATTTGAAAATGGTGTGCAAGCTGCTGCAGATGAGGGAGAAAATAAAAGATTGACTCAAAAAAATGAGGCTCTCAAGGCTCAAGTCCGGAAGTTGAAAATAGCTGTCAGAAACCCGGAGAGGAGTCGAGCAGATGAAAGACTGATAAGCAGCCTGAAAAAGAAAGCCCTCGAGTGCCAAGATGACCTAGAAAAGTCAAAGGTTAGTCTAGCAGAAGCCCGGGCTCAACTATCAGAAAATGCCAAAGGTCGGGATCAATTTGTGCAACAGATGAAGAGAAAGTATGAAGGGATAATCACTAGCTTAAAAGGAAAGGTAGTTGCTCTAGAAAATGAGGCATCCAAATAGTCTAGGGATTTCAAAGCTGATAGAGAGCACTGTTATGATCTGATGGCCCAAATGGAAGAAGGGATACAATAGTTTCAAAGTCAAAACCTTCATGATTCTTAAGTGTTAGAAGCCAGGAGTGAACAGATAGGCGGTTGCTACGAGAAAAAGGCAGAATTAGAGAGAGGATCCTAGCCATTGCTGATTACATTGCTATAAAATGCCATGTGTGCGAGGATATGACTCGCACCACTTTCTTCGCTGTAGTGACGACTTTCGTCAAGCAGATTATGAGTGATTTGGATCGCTTACAGGGGGATCTCGCAGATAGGCCCACGGTGAGGCCGAATGATGCCCCGCGGGCACCAGGAGTAATTGATGCCTTAATGTATTCGTGATTTCCTGAGTCTGTATTGTCTTTCTATTAAAGTCGGTCAAGTTTGTCTTTGAGTTTGTATTTTTTTTATTAGAGTATGTGGATTGTTCATTTTTCGAGTCTGTATTTCATCAGAATTTGTTAGTTTCTTGTTCAAAGTCTATTAGTTTTCAAGTCATTATAATCAAAGTTTTTTTTATTATGAAAATTGAAAATTACAAAAATGTTTTATTATTTTTACCTTTCATCTCCAAAGAACTACGCTTGGTCTGATTCATGTGGGGTCATGATATGTAGGCAATCCCCATAGGATTCGCAGTAGCCAAATAAAAAGGAGAGAAAGCAAGGAAAGGAAAAACAAGAGAGAAAAGAAAAACAAAAAGAAAGAAACTAGAAGAAAGAAACAATGGCAAAACAAAAGGGAATGCGAGAATAAAAACAAAGAGAAAGCAAAGGCAACAACGAAAAAAAAAAGTTTGCAATCGGAAATAAGGAAAGCCCGGATGACGCAAGCAGTCGAGCAAATGCATAATAGAAATGGTTAACTTCTTAAGGTGCATTCATCCCCCAAACGTGCGGTTATCAAATCTGTTAAAGCCCTAACCACTAACAAAGTTGTTGTTGATGTATTGAGTTCAGGCAGGTGGTTGGTTGATTGGCATTCTGGCAACTCATTCCTATAACACCCGGTCAAAAGACAACCTGAAAATGACCAACCAAGAACTGGAGGCGAGTATTGTTGGACCATCAAAATAAGTGGAGGAAGTTGATGTTAATGCAATCAAAGAAGAGATGTATAAGCTGAAGCAACAAATGGCTGAGATGTATCAAGCCTGGGTAAAGGGGCATCCACCACCGGTTTATCCCGCCAACCCTGCTTATATCCCACCGTTGGTTCAACCTCAAGATCCTCCCACTGTGAATTCATCCCCGGCCTTTCCTACCTACCAACAATGCTATGGAACCACTACCCAAACACCACCAGCCCCACCACCCAAACTAGTTCCATACCCTCCCCCACCAACCACTCCCGTATTTGTGGCACCCCCACATGCTGCGTTGCACCGATCTTCTAGTAAGCCTCTATTCCAGACTCAAGACAACCATTATTATCCCCCAGAACCAACCTTCAAAGCACCGGAACCATGTCCTTACCCTCCTCACTTTGACCTCTCGGTAGAAATTGAGAAGCCTCCTAAGAATTCTGAAGAGGAAGAGATAGCTAGGAAAGTCAAGAGCTTGGAGCAATCTTTCAGGAATATACATGGGCTAGGTAGGCAAGTAAGCATTGCCTATAAAGACCTGTGTCTATTCCCAGAGGTCTAGTTACCAGCAGGGTTCAAGTTGCCCAAGTTTGATTTATATGACGGGCATGGTGATCTCGTGGCACATCTAAGAGGGTTTTGTAGTAAGATGAGAGGAGCAGGTGGAAGAGATGAATTACTGATCGCTTATTTTAGTCAAAGTTTAAGTGGTTCAGCTTTGGAATAGTACACCGACAAGATCATGGTCGGTGGTACACTTGGGATGATCTAGCCCAAGCATTTGCTTGCCATTTTTAGTATAACCTTGAAATTGTCCCAGACCGGCTGTCATTGACGAAAATTGAGAAAAAGCCCGGGGAGAGTTTCAGAGAATATAGCTTCCGCCGGAGAGAGCAAGCAGCAAGGGTTGATCCTCCTATGAAAGAGAGTGAAACGGTTGATTATTTCTTGTAGGCTCTAGAGCCCACTTATTTCGGTCACTTGGTGTCAGCAGTAGGGAAATCTTTAATAAAGTGGTGAAAATGGGAAGCATGGTAGAGGAAGGACTCAAGACCAACAAGATCATGAGTTATTCAGCAATCAAAGCAACCACCCAGGCCATTCAAAGCGGCACTGGGGGCATACTGGGAAAGAAGAAGAAAGAGGACGTTACGGTAGTTGAGTCAAGAGCTTGGTCCAGAGGCCCGTCACCATACTATAAACGGCCTCGACCCCACTCTCAAACTTACCCCCACACTCCATATGGCCCACCACAACACTACTACCCACCTCCAGATCCCCACTTATCTGTAAATCATGCACAAACATATCCTCAACCTCTTGCCCACGTGCAATGGCGTGCGCCAACCCCACAAAATACTTACCCAGCTCCCCAAAACACTTACCCAACTCCAAAAGCCTATAGAAATCCCCATGGAGTAGGTTTCCGACTTGACCAAACCTTCAAGAATAAGAGGACACAGAAGCAGAAGACTTTCACTCCATTGGGAGAATCATATACCAGTTTATTCCACAGGTTGAGACACTTGGGAATGTTGAGTCCAATTGAGCCTAAGTTGCCAAATCCTTTTCTGAGAAATCTTGACCACTCGTTGAGTTGTAAATATTGTTCAGGGACCCCGGGGCATAACACAGAGAAATGCTGGAAGTTGAAGACAGCCATTCAAGAGCTCATTGAAACCCGTCGGATCGAGGTTCAAGCCCCAGAGGCGCCTAATATCAACCAAAATCTGTTGCTGGCCCATCATGAGACCAATATGATTGAGATAGTGCAAAAATGAGGAGAGCGTAAGAAGCCCTCGCAAACTGTAATGATGATCAGGTCCAGTGAAATCAAGCCAAGTGGGGAATCAAGTAGGAGGAATTCATTGATCAAGGTGAAAGGAATAAGTAGTGAACCAGTTGTGGCAATTGAAAAAGAGTCCTCGAACGGTGTTGTAGTAAAATAGGGGATAGCAAAAGTGGTGGTACCAGGGGCATTGAACAAGCCTGTTGTGGTTGTGGAAGGTGCTCGCACAGATTCGGTCATTCTCAAACCAGTAACCCGGCTACCAATAGTCAACAGCAAGGCCGTCCCTTGGAACTATGGCCGAATATCCGTGATTTACAAAGGGAAGGAAGTTAAAGAAGAAGTTTGTGAAACCCATGGTCTGACTCGCTCGGGGAGATGCTTTGCCCCCAAGGAGTTAAGAAAAGCCAAAACCTCCAAGGATAACGCAGTGCTGGTAAAGAAAGTTGTGACCGAAGAAGAGGCAGAAGAATTCTTGAAGAAGATGAAGGTGCAGGACTATTCCATTGTAGAGCAATTGAGGAAAACACCTGCTCAGATCTCCTTGCTCTCATTGCTAATCCAGTCTGATAAGCACCGTCGGGTGTTGATGAAAATCTTGAATGAGGTCCATGTTCCTGATAAGATATAGGTAAATCACTTGGAGAAAATAGCAAACAAAATATTCGAGGTGAACAGAGTTACCTTTTTCGATGATGAGTTGCCCGTGGAGGGTACTGAGCATAATAGGGCCCTTTTATCTGACAATGAAGTGCGAATAATCGACAATGGGTCTAGTGCAAACATTTGCCCTCTCTCCACATTGAACAAGATGAAAGTGGACGATGATAGAATTCGCAAAAATAGCATTTGTGTTCGAGGGTTCGACGATGGGGACAAAGATTCAGTGTTTGATATAATACTAGAATTGACAATAGGGCCTGTTGATTTCACTATGGAATTCCAAGTGTTGGATGTGGTAGTTTCTTACAATCTTTTGCTAGGGCGACACTGGATTCATGAAGCCAAGGCAGTGCCATCCACCTTGCACTAGATAGTTAAATTTGAATGGGACAGACAGGAAATTATGGTGCACGGTGAGTATAATCTGTGCGCCCTGGGTGATGCAATTATACCTTTCATCGAAGCTGAAGATGATAAGGGTCCATGGGTATAGCAGGTCTTTGACACGGTATCAGTTGAAAAGATCCCAGAAGGTGAGCTTATTCCAATCCCTAAAGTATCAATCGCATCAGTTATGGTGGCTTCGGAAATGTTGAATAATGGCTTCGTACCTGGCAAGGGTTTGGGTGTTTCTCTGCAAGTCATCGTACAACTAGTGTCTCTTCCCAAAAACTTGTATAATTTCGGTTTGGGGTTCAGGCCTACAGCTGCGGATATAAGGCGAGCCAAAAAGTTGAAATAAAGAGCATGGGTTCTTCCAAAGCCCATCCCGCGACTATCAAGATCATTTGTCAGGCCTAGTGACAGAAAGCGCTCAATGTTAACAGTTCCCGGTTCATTGATCGATGCTGATAGAGATTTGGATAAAAGGTTCGAGAGGTTGTTCAACTAGGTAAATATGGTGGAAGCTAGAGAAGGATCAAGCAAAGCAGATGTGCAATTTGTGGGGCCCTGTGCAAAGATCAACAATTGGAAAGCTACTCCTCTTCCTACTCGGAGGGAGTCGTGGTAGTCGGCTTTGATTTTTCTTTCAGTTTAATCTGGATTATTTCCAGGGTTGTAATTCAGATACTATGTTCCGTCCATTTGTATAAGTTAAACCTTGTTATCTTTAAACTTCAATGAAATGCAATTTCCCTTCTTTTCATTCCTGATATTTTTATTTTTATTTTTTTTCCTTTCTTGTATAGTTCTTTTTATGCTGGTTTCAATGACATGACATGCATGAGGAATCTCTAGCCCAGTATTAAATGCCAATCTAATTCTGGAATAATAATACAATAAATTGAGGGTGCTGATGAAGTGGAATATGATGATGATGAGGCTTGTGAGGAGATCAACAAAGAATTAGGCCATTTTGAGGAAAAACACAAACCTAACGTGAATGATATAGAAGCAATCAATTTAGGGGACCAAGATAATGTCCGAGAAACTAAAATAAGTGTCCGTCTTGAACCACAGCTCAGAGAGGAGATAATTAAAGCATTGTTTGAGTACAAATATGTTTTTGCATGGTCATATGACGACATGCCGGGCCTAAGTACTGACTTGGTGGTTCACAAATTGCCCACTGACCCAGCCTTCCCTCCTGTCAAGCAGAAGCTGAGGAAATTTAAAACCGATATGAGTGTGAAGATCAAAGAAGAAGTTACCAAGCAGATGCAAAGGTCATCCGGGTCACGCGGTATCCCACCTGGTTAGCCAATGTTGTGCCTGTGCCAAAGAAGGATGGAAAGACCAGGGTGTGCATCGATTACCGTGATCTCAACAAGGCAAGTCCAAAGGACAATTTCCCACTGCCAAACATCCATATATTGATTGACAATTGTGCCAAATATGAGATTGGTTCTTTTGTGGATTGTTATGCGGGCTATCACCAAATCTTGATGGATGAGGAAGATGTAGAAAAGACAGAATTTATCACGTCATGGGTAACGTACTGCTACAGGGTCATGCCATTTGGATTGAAAAATGCTGGGGCAACCTACATGAGAGCGTTGACAACCATATTCCACGACATGATACACAGAGAGATCGATGTGTATGTGGATGATGTAATTATAAAGAGTAGGAAGCAATCTGACCACGTCTGGGATATGAGAAAGTTCTTCCAAAGGCTTCGCAGGTACAATCTCAAGCTCAATCCTGCGAAATGTGCTTTTGGTGTTCCATCTAGAAAATTGTTAGGATATATAGTCAGCAGTCGAGGTATTGAATTGGACCCATCAAAAATCAAAGCCATCAAAGAATTGTCACCTCCAAAGAACAAGACCGAGGTGATGAGTCTGTTAGGGAGATTGAATTACATCAGCAGGTTATCGCCTAGCTTATGACAACTTGTGAGCCCATCTTCAAGCTGTTAAAGAAGGATACAGCGGTCAAATGGACAAACGAATGTCAAGAAGCATTTGATAAGATAAAAGAGTATCTATCAAACCCACCAGTGTTGGTTCCGCCAGAAATAGGGAGGCCTTTGATTCTGTATTTGACAATTTTGGACAACTCGTTTGGATTTGTGTTGGGTCAGCACGACATCACCGTTAGGAAAGAGTAGGCCATATACTACCTCAGCAAGAAGTTCACACCTTACGAGGTTAAGTATACTCAATTTGAGAGGACATGTTGCGCTCTGACTTGGGTAGCACAGAAGTTGAAACATTACATGTCATCGATACCACTTACCTCATCTCTCGGTTGGATCCGTTAAAGCTATGCCCACTGGAAGGCTTGCAAAGTGGAAAATCTTGCTCATGGAGTTCGACATTTTTTACGTGACTCGGACTGTAGTGAAAGCACAAGCATTGGCTGATCATTTGGCTGAGAATCCAGTAGATGAGGAATATGAAGCTTTGAAGACATACTTCCCTGACGAAGAGGTAATGCACGTTGATGAGTTGGAACAAGCCGAGAAGCCAGGATGGAAAATTTTCTTTGATGGTGCTGCCAATATGAAAGGCGTTGGGATAGGAGCGGTACTTATTTCTGAAACAGGGCAGCACTACCCTGTTATGGCTCAGCTTCATTTCTATTGTACTAATAACATGGCCGAGTATGAGGCATGCATCTTGGGTTTGAGGTTAGCTATGGATATGGGTGTCCAGGAAGTCTTGGTCATGGGCGACTTGGACCTTCTGGTACACCAGATTCAAGAAAAATGGGAAACACGGGATTTGAAGCTTATATCATACCGACATTGTTTGCACGATCTTTGTCAATGGTTTCAATCAATAGAGTTCAGGCATATTCCAAGATTCATAATGAGGTTGCCGATGCTTTGGCCACTTTGGCATCAATGTTGCATCATCCAGATAAGGCTTATATGGACCCTCTGCAGATTCAGGTCCGCGATCAGCATGCCTATTGCAATATGGTGGAAAAGGAACTTGATGGTGAGCCGTGGTTCCATGATATCAAATAATACCTTAGAATGAGAGTGTATCCAGTACAGGACACATGGGATCAAAAGAGAGTAATTCGACGTTTAGCAAGTGGATTTTTCTTCAGTGAAGGGGTATTGTACAAAAGAACTCCAAATCTTGGCTTGTTGAGATGCATAGACGCTAGACAGGCCGTAACTATCATGACTGAAGTACATTCAGGGGTTTGTGGACCTTATATAAGCGGGTATGTGTTGGCAAAGAAGATTCTCCAATCAAGTTATTATTGGCTCACTATGGAGCGAGATTGTATCAGTTTTACGCGCAAATGTCATCAGTGTGAGGTGCATGGGGATTTGATTCACTCTCTACCATCGGAATTGCACACAATGTCTGCATTATGGCCTTTCATTACATGGGGAATGGATGTCATTGGGCCAATTGATCCAGCAGCATCAAATGGGCATAGGTTTATTTTGGTGGCTATCGACTATTTCGCCAAGTGGGTTGAGGCCAAAACTTTCAAATTTGTAACCAAGAAGGCGGTGGTCGATTTTTTGCACTCGAATATCATTTGTCGGTTTGGGATACCAAAGGTGATCATTATAGAAATGGGGCTAATCTCAATAGTCATTTGATGAAAGAGGCATGTCAGCAGTTCAAGATTACACATCGTAATTCCACCCCTTACCGCCCTAAGGCAAATGGAGCGGTTGAAGCGGACAACAAGAATATAAAGAAGATACTCCGAAAAATGGTAGAGGGTTCTAGACAGTGGCATGAAAAGTTGCCTTTCGCATTGCTGGGTTATTGCACTATTGTTCGTACCTCAATAGGGGTGACCCCTTATTTGTTGGTGTATGGCAATGAGGCAATGATACTTTGCAGAGGTGGAAATTCCGTCCCTTCGGATTGTCGCATAAGCCAAGATTGATGATGATGAATGGGGGGTCCAAGCCCGCTTGGAGCAATTATGCTTGATCGATGAGAAAAGGTTGGCAGCAGTGTATCATGGTCAGTTGTATCAACAAAGAATGGCTAGAGCATATAATAAGAAGGTGCGCCCGTGAAAGTTTGAAGTTGGTTACCACGTGTTGAGGCGTATTCTTCCGTATCAGGCCGAGGCCAAAGGCAAGTTCGCCCCAAATTGGCAGGGGTCGTTCATCGTGACGAGAGTGTTGTCCAATGGTACTTTGTATTTGACAGACATAGAAGGCAAATGTGTTGAAATGGCCGTCAATTCCGATGCGGTCAAGAGATATTATGTATGATTTCCTTTGAATTAATCGCATTTGTTTGAATTCGGAATATTTTGAAGATTGGAATGACGAAGGCATTTGGTTCTCATATTTAAACACTTTATCCTTTGTTACCCCTTTGAGCTGCATTTATTTTCTTTTATACCCCTCTTTCAGAATCAGTGACAAAGTTCGTAAACACAAGACTGGAAAGTAAGTGAAGGAAAAAAAGGATGAAAATGATGAAAATAGAGAGAAGAAAAATGAAAATGAAAAGAAAAGAAAGAAGAAAAGAAAAGAGTAAAAAAGAAAAAGAAAAAAAAGAAAAAAGAAGAAGAGAAGAAACAAAAGAGAAAATAGAAGAAAAGAAAGAAAGTCACAACAACAAAGTAATATTTATGACATGAACTACGTTCGACCTGATTCTTTTTAAGGATACGTAGGCAGCCTCACGGTTCGGTCTCATCAAATAAAAATCCAAAAGCCCCCAAGTAAGAAACTGGGGCAGAAGTTGTGATTGTGGTAAGGAAGTTGATTCTGAAAGTTGTAATTTTGAGCCCATTTGAATTGTTTTGAGCCTTTAATACCCTTTCTTTCTAACCCTATCCAAAAGCCTGCATTACGGTCCAAAGAAAGACCTTCTGATCAGTCTTCAAGAAATGCCGAGTCAAGCAAGAATAGTTGATTCATGTCAGGGATGACACTCTGGTCCAAGCAGAAATATGATGAAAATGAGAGAGTCTTATTGGTGAAAACCCTCACGGGCACCATAAGGCAATACAAGCTGTGAGAAATGAAAATGAAAGAGTCTTATTGGTGAAAACCCTCACAGGCATTGTAAGGCGAAAGTGAGTTGAGAGAAATCAAAAATGAGAGAGTCTTATTGATGAAAACCCTCGCGGGCACCTTAAGGCGAAAGTGAGTTTTCAAGTGAGAGAGGTCTGTGGGTGAAAAACTGTTCAGGGCACCGCAGGATGAACAAGGTTAGGGTTTGGTTGAAGAAATCAGGCTATGGAACTTTGGGGTAACAAAGCAGGGCAATTGAAAGTGGATTGGTCGGACGGATTGGGCCGATTAGTCCGAAATGCATGTCATGATCAATAGTACCACCTGTTCCACTCAGATAAGTCTCTTTTCCTCTTCTTTCCTTTTGTAAGTCGTCCGATTTTGGATTCTCCTTATCTTTAATTCTTAAGGTCATTGCATTTCATTCCTTTTGAGGTTTGTTCTTTAAGATGTTTCAATGACAGTCTTGTGCAAAACAAAGAAGAAAGGATGTCAAAGCTCACTACCAATTTCCCAATTGCAAAGAACAGTGGGACCAGAATGTACCAAAGGTGGCATGATGCAAAGTAAGATACAAGGGGTCACCGGAAGTTTTATCGGTGGGTTGGTCGGGTAATTTTATGGGAGATTCAAAGTTTCAGATAAAAGGGGTCAGAGATGTGAAACAACATTCTGGGTATAAAAGACTCGAGTCATAAGGTTTGAAAGTCAGTCAGAAAGTCAAGCGGTTCAGGGCCAGTTCGGGAAGCAGGTCAAAGCAAAACACAGCAGCGGAGACATCTTCAGCAAGAATGCCATCAACTAACCACCATTTTAAACTGACAAGATTTCTCTTTGATTGAAATAAGGGCAGAAAGTTTTCATTTGTTTCGGAGAGACCTCCGTAGGGGAAGAGCAAGCACCAAAACAAGTTTGACTGTAAACTCTCAGGACCCTCCTGGAAAATGGGACTTAGTTTAAATTTCAAAACAATCATGAGTAGCATAATTTAGCATAAATGTATCCCAAAGGAATATAAGTTAGTTTCAAAGTTTGCATGTTTAAGATATGATTCAATTAGGGGTTTTCAGGACCCTCCTGGATAATGGGGCGTAGCTTTAAGGTCTGCTTAGATGACAAGATATAGTGGAAGTCGTACCTTCAGTAGATATAACTTAGGTTAAAACTATCTTTTAACTAGAAGTTGTTAGGACCCTCCTGGATAATGGGGAGTAGTTTAAGACCCTTTTAGATAACAAGATTTAGCGGAAGTCACATCTTTAGAAGACATAATTAGATTTATAATTGTCGTGTAGATAAGAGTTGTCAGGACCTCCCTGGATAATAGGACGTAGTTGTCGACTTCTTAATAATAGTTAGTAGAAGGATTCAGTTTAACACTCAACCATGTGCCCAGCTACCAAACTGGGACAGAAAATTCCCTTTGTTTTGTCCATTTTGTTGAAGTCGGGAGCCCGCCTGGAGAATAGATAAATACATTTCACGTTTTAGCAGTCAGGAGCCCGCCTGGAGAACAGAGGAATACATTTCAAGTTTTAGCATTCAGGGGCCCGCCTGGAGAATAGAGGTATACATTTCAAGTTTTAGCAGTTAGGAGCCCGCCTGAAGAATAGAGGTATTACAATTCAAGCTTTAATTTTCAAATTCTTAATAATATCTGGTAGTATAATGCCCAGCCACCAAACGGCAGCAAGAGATTTTCTTTGTTGTATATGTTTTTAGCAGTCAGGAGCCCGCCTGAAGAACAGAGGTATACATTTCAAGTTTCAGTAGTCAGGAGCCCGCCTGGAGAACAGAGGCATACATTTCAAGTTTTAGCAGTCAGGAGCCAGCCTGGAGAACAGAGGTATACATGTCAAGTTTTAGCAGTTAGGAGCCCGCCTGAAGAATAGAGGTATACATTTCAAATTTTAGCAGTTAGGAGCCCGCCTGAAGAACAGAGAGGTACATTTCAAGTTTCGGAAGTTAGGAGCCCGCTTGGAGAACAAGGGAGTACAATTCAAATTTTGTCTTTTAAGTTTTTACTGATATTTGGCAACATGATTTAGTTTACAACCACCTACGCATCCGGCCACCAAACTGGGGCAGAAAATGTTTTTCGTTTTGTTTATTTTTGTTGAAATCAGGAGCCCGCCTGAAGAATAGAGGAATACATTTCAAATCAGCAATCAGGAGCCCGCCTGGAGAGCAGGGAGTACATTCAAGTTCAGTGGTTAAGCATCACCCGGAGAAAGAAGAGACATCTCAAAGTGTAGTCAGCAGTTAGGCAGCCACCTGGAGAAAGGGCAAAACATCTCAGATCACAATTCAAGACAGCAACAAAAGGATATCGCCAGAAGAGTACAAGCCAACAAGACAGCAAGAACCACGAGAGCAAGTTTGAGGACATAGATAGGATTTTTGTAAAGCATAGATCTTAGTCTAGTCTAGATTCTTTTGCTTTTTTGACATGGTGTAATAAGGGGGTCAGCAAGTAGTAGCAGCAGCATCAGCAGTGAAATCACAGTTCCTTGTAGTCCCAGCTACCAAAACTTCCAGAACTACACTGACCTGATTTCTTTACAGCCAAGGATATGTAGGCAACCTCTGAAGCAAGGTTTGGTCAGACATTTTTCAAAATGCTTCTCATGGAGTGCCAAGCAGGCAAAAATCCCTCATAGTTGCTCATTTATCTTTGCCCGAAAATCCTTCGTGTCTCCAAGATAAGAGGGGCAGCTGTGAGCACGTGATTTTTGCCTCGCTTGAATTAATCCTATAGAATTCCTAAAATTAGGATTTTCCTTTTAATTATTTAATTTTAGGGAATTAATTGCATAATTTTTGTGTTTGTTTGCATTTTTATGTGCATGTTTAATTGATATAATTCATAAAAAATACAAAAATAGTACATTTGCATTTAAGGCCTAATTTTCTAATTTTTAGGATAATTACTCAATTACTGAAAGAAAATACCAAAATAGCTCTTTTTGCATTTCACCTTTTAACTTTCGAATTTTGTCTTAGTTTTCTTTTAAATTAGGAGTTAGTTAATGTTTGAAAATTAATTAGTTTAGTTTTGGAATTAAATCAGGTCTTTTTATTTTTAATTTTGTATTTAACAAAAATCTAAAAAAAAAGGAGAAAAATAAGAGAAAATTAAAAGAATTAAGAGTCTTAATAAAAAAGACCCAGTTTTAGGCCCAGACTAATTTTTCCCTAAATGCCCAAACCCGGCCTGACAATACCCGGTCAATTGCCCCATACCCGGACCAAAACTATCCCTGGCCCGTTCTTCCCCCCACCTAATAATCCAAACGACCCCGTTTTGCTCCCTACTGATCACGGCCGTTGGATCTCACTAATCCAACGGTCCGGAACCGGACCATCATTGGCTATATAACTGTTTCAAACACCCCTACCCCCATTAAGCTTCACTCCCTAACCCCCTTCCCCGTCTCTTATCTCTCTCACACTCTCAAAGACAAGGCCTGATCCCTAGCAGCCCTTGAACGCCACCGCCTGAGAGTGGCGGCGCCACCTCCAATCGCCCAGAAATTAACACCTCACACTCTCCTCGACCTCCACATCCCAAATCCTCCAACACTTCCTTCAAATATACCCAGAACCCCTCGAATCTCCGATTAAATATGGAAAACCTAGCCCCGCCACAGTTTCTCCGGCGGCGGCGGCGCCTCTTTTCAAACCTAAATTAATACCCTAGGACTGTCTTCCCCCTTTTAGTCCAAATCTTCACTTGGATTCCTACGAACATCTTTTGAACGATTCGAATATCAAATCAAGGGTTCAAGCCCTAAGAGCCTAAAATTGAAACTACGCATGCAAGGTCAAGGGTTCAGTGTCATGAAGTTTTAGTGCCAATTTCATCGCGAAATGATGTCATTTGCATGTTCTTGACAAATAACAGATGGTTGACATTGTTTTGTAGTGTAATTGAGAAGGTCAGTCCGGTCCAGGGTTGAATCGGTAAGTTTCCATCATCCTTTCTGTCTTTTGTTTCACATCTGTTCCCCGGCTCTTTTTTCTATCTTTCTTCAACTGGTTTTTTATTAAACCTAGGAAAAGTTTCAATTTCGGAATATAGGTTTTCTTCTCTTTTCCTTTCATTAGTTGTTCGATATTCGTGTGGTGTAGGGGCTTTCTAGTGTTCTCGCTTGATTGATTTTGGTTTATTCATTTTTGCCATGTTTGTTTTTATTTTTAGTTGTGTTAAGTTTCTGATTGTAGTTTCAATTCTCATGTTCAATTTTAAATCTCTTTTTCTTGGTTTTGTTTTCATTTTTGAAATCCGTTTAGTTTGTCTCCTTTTGGTTTGAATTTTTGTGTGGGCTATGAGGGATTGGATTTGGTTGCTACTGAATCCAAAACCAGAGGAAATGGTTTACCTCTAGTCGGAAAGCCCAAGTTTGGGGGTGGACCCTTGGGTCAATTCGACTCATAACTCATTTTTGAGTTCAAGGTAAAAAATAGGGTAATAAAGGGGTATTTTGGGTAAACTGTTTAAGGAAATCTTTTGGTGTAGAATTGAGAAACCCCTAGAAGCTTCTAGGTCGAGGGTTGAATAGCAATTTTTAATTCTTGGTAACATTCCTTGGATAACAAGTCATGAATTAAGGGACTAATTGGCTAAAAACAGAAAACTAAAAGGACTAAAGGGTAAAAACTTAAGGTCTGAGTTTTCCCTAGTAACTTGCCTATAAAGGCATTGTTACTTAGGGCTGAAGGAGAGGGCTAGGCATTAAAAAACTCTGAAAAACTTGAGGCGGCTGAACCTGGAAAACTTACTATTCCATTGAATTTTCTAGGGTATATTTGAGTTTTCCATGTTATAAATCAAGTCACTAGCTCACCTGAGGTTGCAAATGGCTTAAGTTTCCTTATGATTTTAGTAGTTGAGGTTTCAGAGACTCCTAGGGGTTATTTCGAGTTTACTTTGGATCATTCTAGCTCGGTTTGGTGCTTAATGGTGTTTCTTGCTTGAAACTGCTTCCTGGACTGTTTGATACCATTTCCTAGGTTTGAAATTGATTTTAAGTTGCTGCTGACTGTTGTTTACTGTTGCTGACTCTTCCCTCTTCTTACATTTCCTTACATCTCCAGGTACACATCCTGAATCCACTTCGATGTAGCTCTCAAGTTGGAAATGAAATGAAAGTGATGCGTAATTTCTCTTGTTGATTTTTTTTTAATGATTTATTGTATTTCAAGTAGTTTCACGACTTAGCTAAATTTTCATTGTAATTAATTGTGGATTGTGAACTGTAGCATGTTCCTATTTGTTTATTTCAGTTCTAGTAATTTAGATAGGTTTTACAAGCCAATATTAATCTGAATGTAGAAATGGATTTGGGATTTATCAATGCTTACCCCTGTTATTATGTGTGAATTTTTTTTCTTTTTTTACTCCAAACGTTTATTACCAGGTTTTCAAATTCTAGTTTAAGTTCCATGTGAATCTGAAGTTAAATCGCAGAAGGATTGGGTGGCTTGTACTAGTTTTATTTTCTGTTGGTTTAATAGGTGCTGGAAATAATAAAATCAAAATCATGTATATTTTCTTAAACATGGATATCACTGTTGGTTTATCCACTAGTTGCAAAGTGAAGTCTAAAAGAAGCTAGTCTGTGGGTTGGATTAACGTTCATTGATGTCAAAGTTTTAAATTAGGTAATCAAATCTTTGATCTCACATTCATGTATTAATACTGATTTCGTCTGTGTTATTGCTTATATTATTTGGACCATGAAAATTGGGCCTAACGTTGCGCCCCGTTATATAATAATAAGCCCAAGTATTACTAGCCTGTTTTTTTAAATCGGTTCATGTTTGCTAAATTGTGGACTGAGTAGGGACTTGATTTTGAGTCCTAGTTTATAGCCAGCTTCCGAATTGGGCTTGTGTTAAAGCCCAAACGCTAGACAGCTTGTATGAACAAAGCTGAAATAATTTTCTTTTTTTATGGGATGGTTTCATGCCCAATATGCTGGAACTCCTGATTCATTATGGGAGTTGTTGACTCTAAAAATTGAATTATAGACTTTGGGCCTTTCAAGTTTAGTGGCAGACTTGAACTAAGGTTTTCTTCAATAGTGGAGATCCCCTTGTTTGAATTTGGACTTGATGTTGAGGTCCGAATTTTCTTGAATGCTTCTAATAGTAGTTAATTCATAGTGCTAATTAATTAAATATTTTTTTAGAGACAACCTTAATAGATAATAGTAGTTCATCTTTAGGACGGCCTTTTGAAGAATAATTTGAGGTGCGCCGCGCCGAACAAAATTCACAAATTATGTGGCCCTCTCTAATTATACTTGTAAAATCTTTAGAACTTGGGACGTGCCATTTAGCGAACTTCCATGGCCTCCCGCAAAGTTAACAATGCGTTAGTTGCTTCAGGCGCGTTATTTAATAATTTTACCTTCTTAAACTCGGGTGTGAATTTCATGTGACCCAAATCCAAATCCTAAAACGTTGAATAAAATGTATTTTAGATTGCGGGTGCATTTCATGTAACGCGATCCAAAGACACATTTTAAACGACGTTCAATTTTCCTTAAAATTAATTAAAAGTAGTTAAAAGTAAAAAATGCACATAGGTTTAATTTGTTTCTTAGATCAAATAATTAAGCCGAATATAACATTTGAGCGACCGTGCTAGAACCACGGAACTCAGAAATGCTTAACATCTTCTCCCGGGTTAACAGAATTCCTTACTCGGATTTCTGGTTCGCGGACTGTTAATAGAGTCATTCTTTTAAACGGGTGACTTGGGACACCATAAATCTCCCAAGTGATGACTCTGAATCTTTTAATAATATAATCCCGTTTCGATTGTCACTTTAAGTTGGAAATAACTCCATTTATTATAACCTTCCGGGAGTGTAGTAGAAAAAGGAGGTGTGACAGTGTATTTTGAGAGTTTTGAAGTTCTTAGGATTGAATTCGATGCTAATTGGTTGATTTGATGTTATTTGAGGTGTTTTGAGGATTGGTATAAGTTTGGGTAGTGGTATATGTCTTGTCTGTGCTTTTAGTTGAGGTCCCGGGGGCCTCGGGATGGTTTCGGGTGGCTAACGGAAAGGTTTGGAGTTCAGAGTTGCAACTGAAGTTTCAAGTCTACTGTCATAACCGCACCTACGGCTTGGGGACCACAGAGGTGGTCGAACAGTCGCGGAAGCGATTTGAGGCTAGAAGAGAGTTGACTGTAGATTTGGTCAGGGCACCGCATCTGCGGTAAAGCAATCGCACGTGCGGAAGTCCCATTTAATGAAATGTCGCAGATGCGACCATGTCTCCGCAGAAGCGGGACCGCAGATGCAGTTTCACTGGGCAGAAAAAAGGGATGAATCGAGGGTTTAGTTCAAAACTTGGAAAAATCAAATTAGAGCTCGGGGTAGGGCGATTTTGTGGGGTTTTTGAAGAGAATATCATTGGGTAACAATTCCTCATCCCTTTCTAGTTGTATTCCACTAATCTATTGTTAGTTTTATCATTTAATTTCAGATTTGGAGATGAAAATTGGGGAAAAATTGGAAGAAAGTTCTTAGACCAAGAATTCGAATTTTGATTAGGAATTTGACCTTCGATTTGGATAATTTTGGTATGCATAAACTCGTGAGAGTATGAGGGTTCTGAAAATTTAAATTTTATTCGATTTTGAGAAGTGGGCCCGAGGAACGTATTGGTCATTTTATCTAATTTCGCGTATTAGCTTAGAATTTATTTGTAGAATTAGTTACTTGAAGTGTTATTTACATTATGCATTTGAATTGAATAGATTTGGACCATTTGGAGTCGAATACTCGTGGCCAGAACGTGGTTTCGGGTTGATTTGGAGCCGGTTCGAGGTAAGTGGCTTGTCTAACCTTGTGCGGGGGAAACTCCCCTTAGAATTTGGTATTATTGATGTTTGAAATGCCTTGTACGTAAGGTGACGAGTGCGTACTTTTGCTAATTGTTGAAAAATTCGGTTTCCATTAAGTACTTAGAATTGTGTTTTCTTTTCCATTTATACTACTTGCAAGTTAGGTATGTTGTTAGCTTAGGGAAGCATGTCTCATTTATTTAACTGCATATTTGTTCTACTGCCCTATTTGAATTATGTGCAGCATGCTAGGTTAGAAATACATGTTTTACCTTGGTGTGAAATTTGATTGAATGGAGTATTCTTGTTGTTGCTGATGTGCTTTGGGACTACGGGACGGTATCCCGGGAGATCCCCCATGTATGTTTACTTTGGAACTACGGATTTGTACTCCGGGAGATCCCCCTGCACTTTTATATTGGAACTACGGGATTGCACCTGGTAGATTTCCCAGTATTGAGTATTTATATTTGGGACTACGGATGTGGTATTCCGGTAGATCCCCGCACATTTATGAGTTGGACTACGGGACTGCACCTGGGAGATCCACTGGATATTTATAGTTTGGGATTACAGGACGGTATCCTGGGAGATCCCCCGGTTGTTATCTCTGCGTTGAGCTGTATTTATTTTTCCGTGATTACTTTGTTTTTGTTGAAGTTGTTGTTGTTCTTTTATCCTGTGTTACCTTTTTACTGTTGCACGTAAGTATACAGTATTATTCTACAATGTTATTATATCTCGTATTTCCTTTAACCTCAGTAGGGCCTTGACATTCCTCGTCACTACCCGACCGAGGTTAGGCTTGGCACTTACTAAGTACCGTTGTGGTGTACTCATGCCCTTCCTGCACATGTTTTTTATGTGCAGATCCAGGTACTGCGACTCAGACCTACCACGCTTGAGGCGAGGCGCTTGTAGAGACTCTGAGGTATATCTGCCACGTCCGCAGACCGAAGAGTCCCTTTCTACTCATCCCTTAAGTATTATCCCTTCTGTATTTCCTTTCTTTGTTAGATATTCTGGAGTTAGATACTTGTAGACATTCAAAGGCTTGTGATCATGAGATTCCGGGTTTTGGGAAATGTTATTAGTTTCGAGAGTTGATATTGTGTATGTCGAGTGGCATTTCAAACACTTTTTTATTTCACTATTTCAGTTTTAATTATTTCTTCTGCAAATGATGTTTATTTTCCGCATTGTTAGGCTTAACTAGTCGTTGAGACTATATTCCGTCATGATGACTCACGGAAGGTGAACCGGGATCGTGACAAGTTGGTATTAGAGCACTAGGTTCATAGGAGTCATGAATCACAAGCCGGTTTATTAGAGTCTCGTGTATAGGTACGGAGACGTCTGTACTTATCTACGAGAGGCTATGTAACTGTTAGGAAAATTCCACTTCATTTGATTTCCTTGTCGTGCGAGATTTTGATATCACAGTTCTAAACTTCTGTCTTCAATTCTTTCACAGATGGTGAGGACACGTGCTACCCGAGATGAGCAGGCACCCGCGCCCCCTATGGAGTCGTCATAGGTCGGGGCCGGGGCAGAGGTCGAGGATGCGCTCGTGGTGTAGACAGAGCACCTGCATGAGCTTCCACCGAGGTGCCACCAACAGTTCCAGCCGGTGTCCAGACACCTGATACGTCTGCTATTACTACTCCCGCACTCCAGGAGACTCTGGCGCAGTTTATGACTATGTACACCACTCTAGCTCAGGCTGGGTTGCTTCCCCTTACTGCAACTACATCCCAGGCTGGGGGAGGAGCATAGACTCATGCAGTCCGTGCTCTTGAGCAGAAATTGCATGTTGATCAGGTTCCAGATATTATGCCTACAAAGCCGGCAGCCCCAGCTCAGCCCGAGGAGAGGGCGGTAGCTTCAGAGGAGGAGCAGAAGAGGCTTGAGAGGTTCAAGAAGTATCAGCCTCCTACATTCAGCGGACTAGCCTCACATGATGCTCTTGGATTTATAGAGGAGTGCTATTGTATCCTTCGTACCATGAGTGTATCAGGATCAAGCGGGGTTTCCTTCACTACCTTCCAGCTTCGAGGAGCTACCTATTAGTGGTGGCGTGCTTATGAGTTAAACAGTCCAAATGAGGTAGCTTCCCTGACTTGGGCTCAGTTTTTAGATATTTTCACGAGAGAGTATATTCCCTAGAGCCTCAGGGATACTTGGTGTGCAGAGTTTGAGTATTTGTACCAGGGTACTATGACTGTCTCGGAGTATGCTGTCTGTTACACCGACTTGGCTAGACATGCACCAGCATTGGTTTCTACGGTTTGTGAGAAGGTTCGCCGATTTAATGAGGGGTTTTTTCCCAGCATCAGGTCTAGCATGGCTCGTGAGTTGGAGATAGATATTTCTTGTCAGTAGGTGGTGAGCATTGCTAGGAGGATTGAGGGTATGCATGCTAGGGATAGAGAGGAGAGGGAGTCCAAGAGGTCTCGAGAGTCGGGCCATTATTCTGGTGCATGTGCCCCAGCTGCAGGTCGTCATGGTAGGGGTTATATGAGTCACCCCGTTCATTAAGCTCTTCCATCAGCTAGTGGTATTCCAGCTCTACCTAGGCCTCGGGAGCCTTATTATGCACCTTCAGTATTTAGTGCGCCTCCTACACAGGGTGCTTCTAGTGGTCAGTCCAGCAGACCTGGCCCGAGCCAGCCATAGACACCGCGTCCTCCTAGAGCTTATTTTGAGTATGGTGACACACGCCATATGGTGAGGGATTGCCCCAGACTTAGGAGGGGTGCACCTCCACAGACTTCTTAGCCACAGCATGCCCCGCAGAGTTCTCAGGCTATGATTACAGCACCAGTTGCTACCCCACCTGCCCAACCAGCTAGAGGTGGAGGTCGGGGAGGTAGAGGTCTCCCTCGAGGGGGAGGCCAGGCCCCATATTATGCCCTTCCTACCCGTACTGAGGCTATCATCTCCGATTCTGTCATCACAGGTACTATTTTGGTCTGTCACAAAGATGCATCGGTTCTATTCAATCTAGGCTCCACTTATTCTTATGTGTCTTCTTATTTTGCTCCGCATTTGGGTGTATCTCGGGATTCTTTGAGTTCCCCTATTTATGTTTCTACTCCTATGGGAGATTCTCTTGTTGTGGACCGTGTTTATTGGTCGTGTTTGATTGCTCTTAGTATTTTTAAGACCAGAGTCGATTTGTTATTGCTCAACATGGTAGACTTTGAAGTTATTCGGGGCATGGACTGGTTGTTGCCCCATTATGCTATTCTTGATTGTTACGCCAAAATCGTGATGCTGGTTATGCCAGGTGTACCGCGTGTTGAGTGGAGGGGTACCTTAGATCATACTTCCAGTAGAGTTATTTTATTCCTTAAGATTCAGCGTATGGTTAAGAAGGGGTGTGATGCGTATCTAGCTTATGTGAGAGATGTCAGTATTGATACCCCTACAATTGATTCAGTCCCAGTAGTACAGGATTTCTCTAATATGTTTCCAGCTGACCTTCTGGGCATGCCGCCCGATAGAGATATTGATTTTGGCATTGATCTGTTGCCGGGAACTTAGCCTATTTCTATTCCTCTGTACCGTATGGCTCCTCCTGAGTTGAAGGAGTTGAAGGAGCAGTTACAGGAATTGCTTGATAAGGGTTTCATTCGGCCCAGTGTATCACTTTGGGCTGCTCTTGTCTTATTTGTGAAGAAGAAGAATGGTTCTATGCCTATGTGTTCAGGCTATCATTAGTTGAAGACTGGGGAGCCAGATATCCCGAAGACTGCCTTCAGGACTCGGTATGGTTATTACGAGTTCCTTATTATGTCATTTGGGCTGAACAATGCCCCAGAAGCTTTCATGCATTTGATGCACAGTGTATTCCGGCCATATCTTGGCTCATTCATTATTGTCTTTATTGATGACATTCTAGTATATTCCTGGAGTCGGTAAGATTATAAGCAACACCTAAGGACAGTGCTCCAGACTTTGAGAGAAAAGAAACCGTATGCTAAGTTCTCAAAATGCGAGTTTTAGTTGGATTTGTGGCATTCTTGGGTCACGTAGTCTCGAGTGAGGGTATTCAGGTGGATTCGAAGAATGTGGAGGCAGTGTAGAGTTGGACCAGACCATCCTCAGCTATATAGATCCGCAGTTTTCTTAGCTTGGCGGGTTATTACTGTCGATATATTCAGGGGTTTTCATCTATTGCAACCCCTATGACCAGGCTGACCTAGAAGGGTGCTCTGTTTCAGTGGACGAAAGAGTGTGAAAAGACCTTTCAGAAGCTTAAGACAGCTTTGACTACAGCCCCAATTTTGATATTGCCTACCGGTTTGGGGTCTTATATTATCTATTGTGATGCCTCGAGGGTTGGCCTTGGAGCGGTATTGATGCAGGACAGTAGGGTGATTGCTTACATATCCAGACAGTCGAAGGTTCATGAGAAGAATTATCCTGTCCATGATCTCGAGTTAGCTGCCATTGTTCACGCCTTGAATATCTGGCGCCATTATTTGTACGGTGTGCCTTGTGAGATTTATAATGATCACCAGAGCTTGCAGCATCTGATCAAGCAGAAGGACATTAATTTGTGCCAGAGGAGGTGGTTAGAGCTGCCAAAGGACTATGATATCACTATTTTGTATCACTCGGGCAAGGCCAATGTGGTGGCCGATGCTTTGAGTCGTCGGGCGGAGAGTTTGGGGAGTTTAGCTTATTTACCAACAGTAGAGAGGCCCATGGCGATGGATGTTCAGGCCTTAGTCATCTAGTTTGTAAGGTTGGATCTTTCGGAGCCTAGTCGGGTTCTAGCTTGTGTGGTCTCTCGGTCTTCCTTGTTTGATCGTATCCAGGAGCATCAGTGTGATAACCGTCATTTTCTTATCCTCAAGGACAAGGTGTTGCATGGCGATGCTCGAGATGTGACTATTGGTGATGACAAGGTGTTGAGGATGCAGGTTAAGTGTGTGTACCCAATGTTGATGGGCTTCGGGAGTTGATCCAAGAGGAGGCCTATAGCCCGCGGTATTCCATTCATCCGGGTGCCGCAAAGATGTATCAGGATTTGAGACAGCACTATTGGTGGAGGCAGATGAAGAAATATATAGTTGGGTTTGTATCTCGGTGCCTTAATTGTCAGTAGGTAAAGTATGAGCACCGGAGACCCGGTGGATTGCTTCAGCAGATAGAGATTCCGGAGTGGAAGTGTCAGCAGATCACCATGTACTTCATTTCTGAGCTCCCACGGACTTTGAGGAAGTTTAATGCCATTCGGGTTTTTGTGGATCGGCTGACCAAGTCCGCGAATTTCATTCCTGTGCGTACTACCTATTCTTCGGAGCGGTTGGCGGAGATTTATATCCGGGAGATTGTCCGTCTGCATGGTATTCCAGTTTCCATCATTTCAGACAGAGGTACTCAGTTCACATCACGGTTCTGGAGAGCCGTACAGCATAAGTTAGGTACTCGGGTGGAGTTGAGCACAGCATTTCACCCTCAGACATATGGACAGTCCGAGCGCACTATTCAAATTCTTGAGGATATGCTATATACGTGTGTGATTGAGTTTTGAGGGTCTTGGGATCAGTTCTTGCCACTGGCAGAGTTTGCCTATAACAACAGCTATCAGTCTAGCATTTAGATGGCGTCGTATGAGGCTTTATATGGAAGGCGGTACAGATCTCCGGTGGGTTGGTTTGAGCCGGGTGAGGCCAGATTACTGGGCCCAGACCTAGTTCAGGATGCTTTGGAAAGGGTCAAGGTGATTCAGGATAGACTCCGTACAGCCCAGTCCAGACAGAAGAGTTATGCGGACAGGAAGGTTCGAGATGTTTCCTACATGGTTGGAGAGCGGGTTCTGCTTCGGGTTTCGCCTATGAAGGGCGTTATGAGATTTGGGAAAAAAGAGAAGCTGAGTCTGAGGTTTATCGGCCCTTTTGAGATATTGATGCGTGTTGGGGAGGTCACCTATGAGCTTGCCTTACCTCCCAGCCTGGCAGGAGTTCACCCGGTATTTCATATTTCGATGCTCCGAAGGTATCACGGTGACCCGTCGCACGTGTTGGACTTTAGTTCAGTCCAGTTGGACAAGTATATATCTTATGTTGAGGAGCCAGTGGCAATATTGGATAGGTATATTCGAAAGTTGAGGTCAAAGAACATTGCATATGTAAAGGTTCAGTGGCGAGGTAAGTCAGTCGAGGAGGCGACCTGGGAGACCGAGCAGGATATACGCAGTCGTTACCCTCGTGTTTTCACTACTTCAGGTATGTCTCTATGCTCGTTCGAGGACGAATGAATGTTTAAGTGTGGGAGGATGTAACGACCCGGTCGGTCGTTTTAAGAATTTACGCCTCGATCCCCTATTAACTTCTTTCCCCGTGCTTGTTTTTGCTATTGTGAGTTGCCAAGAGGAATTTTTGGGAGTTTTGGAGAGTTTTGGGACACTTAGTCCCTAAATGAGAGCTTAAGTTTTGGAAATTAAAATGAAGTCAGAACAGTATGAAGATGGCCTCGGAATGAAATTCTGATGGTTCTGTTAGCTTCGTTGGGTGATTTCGAGTTTAGGAGCGTGTTCGGATTGTGTTTTGGAGGTCCGTGGCTAATTTAGGCTTGAAATGCTGAAGGTTGAAATTTTAAAGTTTCCGGTTCGATAGTGAGATTTTGATCCGAGGGTCGGAATGGAATTCCGGAAGCTGGAGTAGCTCCGTAGTGTTGAATGTGATGTGTGTGCAAAATTTCAGGTCATTTGGACGAGGTTTGATAGACTTTTTGATTGAAAGAGTATTTTGAGTGTTTTGAAATTCTTAGGCTTGAATTCGATGCTAATTGGTTGATTTGATATTGTTTGAGGTGTTTTGAGGATTTGTATAAGTTTGGATAGTGGTATATGTATTGTCTATGCTTTTGGTTAAGGTCCCGGAGGCTTCGGGATGATTTTCGGTGGCTAACGGAAAGGTTTGGAGTTGAGAGTTGTAGCTGAAGTTTCAAGTCTGTTGTCATAACCGCACCTGCGTCTCAGGGACCATAGAAGCAGTTAAATAGTCGTAGAAGCGATTTGAGGCTAGAAGAGAGTTGACCACAGATGCGGTCAGGGCACCGCAGAAGCAGCACCACATCTGCAGTAAAGCAATCGCAGGTGCGGAAGTCCCATTTAATGAAATGTCGCAGATGCGGCCATGTCTACGCAGAAGCGGGATCGCAGATGCGGTTTCACTGGGCAGAAAAGGGGTAGAATCGAGGGTTTAGTTCAAAACTTGGAAATATCAAATTGCAGCTCGGGCTAGGGCAATTTTGTGGGGGTTTTGAAGAGAAACTCATTGGGCAACGATTCCTCATACCTTTCTAGTTGTATTCCACTAATCTATTGTTAGTTTTATCATTTAATTTCGGATTTGGAGATGAAAATTAGGGAAAAATTGGAAGAAAGTTCTTAGACTTAGAATCCGAATTTTGATTGGGAATTTGACCTTGGATTTGGATAATTTTGTTATGCATGAACTCGTGAGAGTATGAGGATTTTGAAAATATAAATTTTAACTGATCCTGAGACGTGGGCCCGAAGGGCATTTTGGTTATTTTACCTAATTTCCCGTATTAGCTTAGAATTTATTTGTAGAATCAGTTACTTAAAGTGTTATTTACATTATGCAATTGAATTGAATAGATTTGGGCCATTTGGAGTCGAATACTCGTGGCAAGAATGTGGTTTCGGGTTGATTTAGAGCCGGTTCGAGGTAAATGGCTTGTCTAACCTTGTGTAGGGGAAATTCCCCTTAGGATTTGGTATTATTGATGTTTGAAATGCCTTGTACGTAAAGTGACGAGTTCTTACTTGTGCTAATTATTGAAAAATCCAGTTTCCATTAAGTACTTAGAATTGTATTTTCTTTTACGTTTATACTACATGCAAGTTAGATATGTTGTTAGCTTAGGGAAGCATGTCTAATTGATTAAACTGCTTATTTGTTCTACTGCCCTATTTGAATTATGTGCAGCATGCTAGGTTAGAAATACCTGATTTATCTTGGTGTGAAATTTGATTGAATGGAGTATTCTTCTTGCTGCTGATGTGTATTTACTTTGGGACTACTGGACGGTATCCCGGGAGATCCCCCATGTATGTTTACTTTGGAAATACGGATTTGTATTCCGGGAGATCCCCCTGCACTTTTACATTGGAACTACGGGATTGCACCCGGTAAATTTCCCCAGTATTGAGTATTTATAATTGGGACTACGGATGTGGTATTCCGGTAGATCCCCACGCATTTATGAGTTGGACTATGGGACTGCACCCGGTAGATCCACTGGATATTTATATTTGGGGACTATAGGACGGTATCCTGGGAGATCCCCCGGTTGTTATCTCTGCGTTGAGTTGTATTTATTTTTCCGTGATTACTTTGTTTCTGTTGAAGTTGTTATTGTTCTTCTATCCTGTGTTACCTTTTTACTGTTGCACTTAAGTATACAGTCTTATTCTACACTGTTATTATATCTTGTATTTCCTTTAACCTCAGTAGGGCCCTAACCTTCCTCGTCACTACCCGACTGAGGTTAGGCTTGGCACTTACTGAGTACCGCTATGGTGTACTCATGCCCTTCCTGCACATGTTTTTCATGTGCAGATCCAGGTACTTCGACTCAGACCTACCACGCTTGAGGCGAGGTGCTTGTAGAAACTCCGAAGTATATATGCCGTGCCCGCAGACCGAAGAGTCCCTTTCTACTCATCCCTTAAGTATTAGCCCTTCTGCATTTCCTTTCTTTGTTAGATATTCCGGAGTTGGATACTTGTAGACATTCAAAGGATTGTGATCATGAGATTCCGGGTTTTGGGAAATGTTATTAGTTTCGAGAGTTGATATTGTTTATGCCGAGCGTCATTTTAAACATTATTTTATTTTACTATTTCGGTTTTTATTATTTCTTCCGCAAATATTGTTTATTTTCTGCATTGTTAGGCTTACCTAGTCGTAGAGACTAGGTGCTGTCACGATGGTTCACGGAGGGCAAACCGGGGTCGTGACACCAAGTAAATCAGTTTTTCAAATATTAGAACCAAACCAAACCAATTAAGTCAGTTTTTTCTCGATTCGGTTTATGTCGGGTTTTGTCAATTTTTCTTTTTTCGGTTATTTGTCAGTTTTTTCTTAAATATAATACATACACTACCGAACTCATATTTCGGCGATCACATTTTCAGCGTAACACTATCAAATCAATTGCCTTTTGAGAAATCTATTATTTACTAAAATATATTGATAATAATTGAATCAAATAGTGATGAATAATTTAAGTATTCAATTAAAAATATATCTTCTTTAACATGAAATGGAATCTTACAGTTAACAAACGAAAACTACTAATCAAACTAGAATATAAAGGTAAAGAATTGTACTAAAAGTGCAAACGATTAACGTTTACCATATTTTTGAAACTTTGTATAAAAATATACATATATAGGTGTAATAATAAATTTGAGATAGTTACTCCTATAGTCGGTTTGGTTCGATTTTTTTTGGTTATTTTTTGATTAAAACCAAAACCAAATCAAACCAAATTTGATCGGTTTCTAAAATCTAAAACCAAAATCAAACCAAACCAAAAAGTATCAGTTTTTTTGGTCAGTTTGGTTTAGTTTTCGGTTTGGTTCGGTTTGGTTTGATTTGGTTTTCGGTTTGGTTCGATTTTTTAGATTTTTATGAACACCCCTATCAGTGATGCTTATTGTCTAGTGGGTTGATAGAAATTTCTTATATAATTCGATTTTCATTATCGAATCCTTTTTTAATTTCTGCTAATGTATTTATGTAATTAAAAAATCATTAATAAATGAAAGTTTTTATATTCCTTTTATAAAATTAAGTGAGAAACTTCTGCCATTACCCTTCGAATTTCAAACTCTTAGAGAGAAATAGGTTATTACAACTATTAATGGCCATAATCTAATCAATCCAATGTTATCGTTAAGGCTAATGAATGGGTCAAAATCTGCCTAAGGATATTCGACATGAAGTGGTATTACTAAAAGTAATTTGGCCGAGGTCGATTAGTAACAAATAGAACTCACCACCGAGCATTCGATCATGGCCGAGGTCAAGTGTCACAAGGATCAGTAATGGCTAGTTTAGTAACAGGATTTTTAAAGGAACACTCCATTAAATATTCCCTGTGTTTGTGCTTTTAGGGTTAATTGGGGGTATGTTCCTTATAAATAGAAACAATTATCATGTGACAAGCATGTAATATTCTCTGATAAGAACACTCCATGAAAATCAGACTTTCTCTCTAGATAGAATACAAACATTACCTTTCTAAAGAGATTCGATCTTCTATTATTCCATACCTTTTCCATCAGATCTGAGAAGGGTCCCAATATTCTGATCTTCATCTATCACTCATCATTGTCACAAGGAAGAATCATGCACCTCATTAAATATTATCTTAAATATTCTCTTTATTTACTCTAGTGCCATTTATTGTCATTTATTTCTTTATATTTCCTCCTCATTAATGGTCTTAAAATGTTAAATACACCTTGCACTTGATCTTCTGTTAGCGCTGCTCTACCTTATTCTCATTAATCGGTCATAGATCTGAAGTTATTATTATTAACTAAGTTTAACCCCTCATTATACATATTTAATTAGTTTAACCAAAGATCTATATTTTTTTGTTAAATAATCTGGCGCCGTCTATGGGGATTTCCTAGTTAAAATATTAGTTTCTTCTAGATCTATAACTAGCCACAAAAAAAAATCGCAAAACCCGCTACTCTCTTGTAAACACAGATCTAACATGGAAGGTAGCGGAGAAGAAAGGATGAAGGCAATTGCTGATCTCACCACCAACCTCTTAAATACCATCAACGAAGTTTCTGAAACAGAGGGTGAAGATATAATGTCAAATGCCTCTCCCAAGCGAAGTGGCTCACCCCTCCCTCACGGTAACATCACAATGTCCCGCGGTAAAGGGGCTTCCACATCCACAATGGAAGAGGCACCATCAGAAGTGAAGAAACTACTTGAGGCTTGCTAACAAACACGCTGACCGGCATCCTCGGCAAGCCCTCCCAAAAAGCAATGAGAGAAAATATGAGGACCTTCGTTGCATCAATAACGACCAAGCAGTACGACCATCTCCCTCCAATAACAGGTATCACTCACAATGTTAATAATGCAGGTGACGATACCTCACGGCCATTCTGAGGAACATGGAAGAAATGGAAAACAAAAACAAAATGCTTCGAGACCAAATGCAAGAGCATCAAGAAAGGGTAGACAAAATACCAGGTGACCCAAAACTCTTACCAAAAAGAGATGTTGGTCGGTTCGTGTAACAACCCTACAGCAATGAAGCCGCACCGCATGCCATACCTAAAACCTTCAAAATGCCACCCTACTTAAAAATATATGATGGTACGGCCGACCATGAAGATCATGTGAATCACTATGTCACTGCGGTAAAGGGCAACGATCTCGCCAAAAAACAAATATCTTCCATCCTACTAAAAAAGTTTGTCGAAACCCTCATCAGAGGCGCATTAACTTGGTATTCACAACTACCCGCGCGCTCCATTGAAACATTTGAAGAAATGGCCGACAAGTTCGTAACGGACCATGCCAGAGCAAAAAAGGTGAAAGCAAGAGTGAACGACATATTCTCCATCAAACAGGCACCTGGAGAGAGACTGAGGGACTTCATCGCTCGATTCAACCGAGTAAGGATGACATTTCCAAATGTATCAGAAGGCATGGTTGTAGCAGCTTTCCAAAACGGGCTGAACAGAAACGGTTCGAGGGCAACCAAGAAGTTGCTGAGTCGGCTTATGAAATATCCCCCAACCACTTGGGATGAAATACACAGTGCCTATTGTGCCGAAGTTTGTGCTGAAAAAGACAACTTGAATGGGCCGACCCAACGGTTAACCTCGGTACAAGTCGAGTCCAGGAAAGACCCAAGAAATGATGTCAGAAGAGATCTAGCAACTCTACGACCCAACCGATAAAGGTATCAACCATATATCAGGGGTGTCATTATTCCCCCTCCCGTCACGAAGAAGGTCCATCTAGGCCAAGGACAGGGACCCACCGGAGCGAGAGAAGTATTCCACCTTTACTATCTGCTCACAATTTTTGTGTTTCACCTTCAGAAATAGTCTATGCGTTGGCAAAGCTCGGCCTAAAAGTGAAGTAGCCATAAAAGATGAGGTCCGGACCAAGCACCAAGAAGTCAAACGCCCTCTATGAATTCCACCAGGAGCGAGGTCATAAAATCGAGGATTGCATCGCTATAAGATAGGAGGTCATGAACATGCTTCCCCAAGGGCACTTGAAAGAGTTGTTGAGCCACTGAGGAAGGGACAACTTTGCCCGAGGACTTGAACAACACCAGGGGCCACCAAAACCACCTTTACCAACTCGCACCATCTAAATGATCATCGGAGGCGGCGACAACTCATCGATCAATAGCGTAAAGTTCACCACGACCCACAAACTCAAATGGTCGATCACTCATGAATGGTACGATGAACTCGAAGAAAGTATCATCTTCGATAAGTCAGATACCTACGGTTCGGTTTTCCCTCACTATGATGCTCTTGTTATCATATTAAAAATTTTGGATACAAATGTAAAGCGCATTATGGTGAACGATGGGAGCGGTGCGTGCATTATCCACCCTCGAGTACTTGCACAGATGAAACTCGAGGATAAGATAGTTCCATGCTACATCACGGTAACTAGTTTTAACAATGCATTTGAACGAACATCCAGAGAAATCACACTCCCCGTCCTGGTCGGCAGCGTCACTCTAGAAACCACATTCCACATCATGGACCAAGATACGGGGTATAATTCCATAATAGGCCGACCCTAGATACACGCTATGAAGGCCATGCCCTACAGCTTGTACCAAGATATCAAATTTCCCGCACCATGGGGAGTGTTCAGCACACGAGGAGAACAAGGCACTTCTCGAGACTGCTATCGCATCGCCCGGGATTGTACATACACCCAACAAATGAAAGGCAAAGCAAAAGAGGCATAACAATTAACAGGGTCGCGGTCGAGGAGTGATGAAAGAGAGGATATCATCAAAGACCCCGAATAATAGAGGTCACGGGATCAACCGTAGAAGACCTCAACCCCGTCCAACTCGATGATAACAACCACAGCAAGAGAGCCTACATCGGACACAAGCATTAGGAACCAGGTGAATTCCGTCATTTCTTAACTAATAACATAGACTTGTTTGCCTTTTACCATGCAGAAATGCCAGGTATCCCGAAGGAGATAGCGACACACAAGTTGAACGTCGATTTATTTTACCCCCCGGTAAGGCAAGTTAGGTGAAAGCTTAATTCTATAATAAACGATGCAGTCCGCGAGGAGGTTGAAAAGTTACTGGAAAATAGCTCCATCAGGGAATCAAAATACCACCAATGGATTGCCAATGTGGTCATTATGAAAAACAAGAACGGAAAATGGCGGATGTGCGCAAACTTCACAGACTTGAACAAAGCATGCCCAAAAGACTCGTTCCCGCTACCCCATATCGACCAGCTCATTGACGCAACAGCCGAGCACAAACTACTGAGCTTATTAGACGCTTACTCAGGCTATAACCAGATCCTTATGGAGGAGGAACACCAGGAGAAGACCACCTTCATCACCCACCAAGGAATGTATTGCTATAGGGTGATGCCTTTCGGACTGAAAAATGCGGGGGCAATATATCAAAGGTTGGTGAAAAGAATATTCAAAGACCAACTCGGCAAAACTATGGAGGTCTACATAGACGATATGTTGGTCAAATCTAGATGGAAAGAAGATCACATTGACTACCTAAAATAGGCCTTCGACATACTCAGGCGATATGGGATGAAGCTAAACCCCAAAAAGTGTGCGTTCGGCATAACCTCGGGAATATTTTTGGGTTTCTTGGTATCACAAAGAGGCATCACGGTCAACCCCGACCAATTCAAGGCCATAGAGGGAATACCAGAACACTTAACCAGCAAGAAATAGGTTCAAAAGTTGACTGGCATCATCGCCGCCTTATCGAGGTTCATCTCACGATCATCAGACAGGTGTCATAAATTTTTTGGCGTACTCAAGAAGGATAATGATATCCTATGGACATCCGAGTGCGTTCAAACCCTAAAGGATTTAAAGGCTTATATATCGTCACTGCTATTGCTCACCAAAGCAGATCTGGGAGAACGTCTCATCGGCTATATCGCCATAATCGAAGTAGCAGCGAGCGCAGTCATGGTCTGAGAAGTCAAAGGTACACAATCTCCCATATATTACATTAGCAAAGCCTTAATCGATGCCGAGATGCAGTACCCTCACCTCGAAAAACTGGTGTTGTCCTTGGTCGTAGCTTCACGAAACCTTAGACCCTACTTCCAGTGCCATCCCATCTCGGTAGTCACAAATTTCCCCTTGAGAAGTATTAGACATAAACCCAAGCAATCAAGAAGGTTAGCTAAGTGGGCTATAGAATTGAGTGAGCACGATATCACGTATCAACCACGGACGGCAATAAAATCACAAGTCCTCGCTAACTTTATCGCCGACTTCAATGCAAAATAATGCCTAAAGTAGAAAAAGAAGTTGCCCACACTTCTCCGAAAACACAAGATCAATAGATTATGTACATATACGGTGCTTCCAATGCATCATGATCCGAAGTGGGACTCGTGCTCGAGGTCCCGACAAGCAAAGTAATTCGCCAGTCCAAAAGTTTTCGGACATGACTAATAATGAGGCTGCATATGAGGCCGTGATTGCAGGACTAAAGCTAGCACTCAAGTACGGAGCGAGGCGGGTCATCCTATATTATCACTCGCAGCTCCTTGTCAACCAAGTCACAAGGAATTTCCAGATCAATGAGCATAGGCTGCAAAAATACCAAGCCGAAATATGCAAATTACTGCCCGTTTGATGAATGCCAGTTCGACCAAATCCCTCGAGCACAAAACATCGAAGTCGATGGCCTCGCCAAATTAGTGGCAACCACCAAAAGTATAACCGGTGAAGGAAACGTGGTCACCCTCCTCCACTCGTCGATAGATAAAATTGAGGTAAGGACTATAAATCTAACTTGGGACTGGCGCAACCGTATCATTACATACTTGAAGTATGGCGTACTCCCAGATGATAAAAAGGAGGCCAAGAAACTTCGGATGCAAGCGGCCAGGTACATCATCATTCACAATTATCTATATAAGAGGACGTACGGCGGTCCCCTAGCAAAATGCTTGGGCCCGAATCAAACGCGGCGCGTCCTAGAGGAAGTCCATGAAGGCCACTACGGGGCACATTCTGGCAACCGAGCTCTGGTCAGATGCCTCCTACGGGTAGGTTACTACTGGCATAATATGATAAAAGAGGCCACGAACTTTGTGAAAAGATATGAGCGGTGCCAAAAGTACGCCCCATTGATCCACCAAGCAGGCGAGCATCTCCACTTAGTCACTTCCCCATGGCCTTTCATCAAGTGGGGGGGTGGGCATCGTCGGCCCCCTTCCCGCAGGACGAGGTAACGTACGTTTTCTTTTAGTTTTGACTGACTATTTTTCTAAATTGATAGAATCATGAACATTCGCTCAAATACGTGAACAAGAAGTGATCGTCTTCATATGGAAAAACATAAGGTGCCTCTTAGGCCTCCCCAAAGATCAGCTGCAACAACGGACCCCAATTTACTGGGAAAAAAGGTTGACGAATTTTTCGAGAAGTGGCATATCAAAAGAATACTCTCCACCCCATACCACCCCGCGAGCAACAGGCAAGCGGAGTCCTCCAACAAATCAATATTGAACATCATGAAGAAAAAACTCGTGGACGCCAAAGGACTTTAGCCAGAACTACTGCCAGAAGTGCTATGAGCAAACCGCACAACGCCAAAGACGAGCATAGGAGAGACGCCTTACTCATTAGTCTATAGGACTGATGCAGTAATACCAGTCGAAGTCGGAGAGCCCAATCTGAGATACTCCCATGAGAGCTGGTTGAGGAACGACGAAAGTAGAAGGCAAGACCTCGATGAAGACGAAGAACAGAGAGATATGGCCTACATAAGGATGATCGCCCAAAAACAAAAGGCAGAACACTACTACAAAAAAAGGCCAAGGTCAGACAACTCAAAGTTGTGGACTACATGCTTAAAGCCAAAACACAAGCAAGCAAAGAGCTGCGGGATGGAAAACTAGGAACGAATTCGGCCCATACAAAATCATAGCAACAGCAAACAAAGGGCCATTTCAACTAGAAAAAATGGAAGCAAAACCGCTACCAGACAACTAGAACGTCACCCACCTCAAGTACTTCAACTTTTAAGAACAAGCATCCTCCAAGTCGTAATATTTTTCCCTCGCTTGAGTTTTGTCCCAATTGGGTTTTCTCAAAGAGGTTTTTAACGAGGTGATAAGGTGGACACTCCAAATTGAAGTACGGACAAAAAAGGCACGGGACGGTCAGTTCATCACCCGACCACTCGACACATCTCCAAGTCGCCCAATGAAGGGACTAGATAGACCGGGACTGGACTGCCAGCCCGAAAAACATGTAAATTTTTCCAAGTATAAGCAAAGCACAAATGTAGGTTCGCCCATGTTTCCAGAATAGCATTGCTTCAGTATCTACTCGACCCACGGCCACAATCGAATAAATAACATTCGACCTTGTTTGAATCAATTAAAGCAACATTTGACCTCGTTCGAATTAACTAAAATGATATTCGACCTCATTTGAATTAACTCACATTCGACCTCATTCGAATTAACTCACATTCGACCTCGTTCGAATTTAAAGTAACATTCGACCTCGTTCGAATTAACTCACATTCGACCTCGTTCGAACTAACTCACATTCGACCTCGTTCGAACTAACTAAAGTGACATTCGACCTTGTTCGAATTAACTCACATTTGACTTCGTTCGAATTAACTCACATTCGACCTCGTTCGAATTAACTCACATTCAACTTCGTTTGAATTAACTATAGTGACATTCGACCTCGTTCGAATTAAGTCATATTCGATCTTATTCGAATTAACTCACATTTGACCTTGTTCAAATTAAATAGTGACATTCGACCTCGTTCGAATCAATTAAAGTGAAATTCATCCTCGATCGGACTAACTAATGTTCGACCTCGCTCGAATTGACTCACATTCGACCTTGTTCGAATTAACACCTACCAAGTCCAGCCACGGCCAAAACCAAACTTTTTATGATTAAGGCGACCAAAAAATAGAAGCATACAAGACCAAACAGCGAAAAGATTCAGAAACGAACAACGGAAATAGCATTTCATACTTCAAAAAATATTCTTTACAAGGGCTAAATAGACGCCCACAAAAATATGCACATATTACAAACAAAAGAAATAACTACTTACTACCTGACCCAGCAGTGCCATCTCCACTATCGCCATAAGGATATTTGTCCCCGTACCAGGCATCTTGCTCAATCGCATCCAAATCCTCCTCGCCATCACCGGTCCCCTGTGTAGCAGCGTCATAGCATAGACAATCCGAGTTGCGCGCGCCTTAGCACGAGCAGCCTAAAAATCAGCCTCAGGAACTATCCTTGTCGTCATCAAATCTCTAAATATGTCCATCTGGGCCTCGGCATGGATCCATTTCTCATATAAATCCCGCGGGACATCAGGAAAGGTAGAAAAAATAGAGGAGGATAGTTGAGCCAATAGCTAGGACTTGTCAGCTTAAAGAGCGGCGACTTGGTCTTTAAGAATAGAAACCTCTTTATATAGCTCCCATATCCGCTCATCAAGCCAGGATTCCCTAAGCTTAGCCATCTCCAAATTGTTTGCCCGCTCGGATCGAAGAACTTGGATCGCATCCTCCAAAGCTTCAACCTTTGTCGAAGCCGCCAGCCTAGCCAACTCGGCCCTCTAAAAGTTAGCTGCCCTCTCAGCAACCTCCTCCATTTTTTGGGCGACCTTGCCACTTAAAACATAAGCCCTAACCAAACTTTGTTTGAGCTCAGTCCGCAGAGAGCGCATTTGATCCTAATGTTCCGCGCACTGGGCCTCCACCCCCTTCTCACCTCGAGCTCCTATTCTTTGTCTCTAAAAGCCCCCTCGAGGACACTGCATTTACTGATGACTCTCATAAGCTTATCATCTTTATGCTTCAGCTCATCCCTAATAGCTTGGAAATTACCACTCTCACCAAATCGCCTATAGATCTCATAATGCTTGATGCGGCATTCACGGTACTTTCTCTCCATCTTCTTAAAATGCTTTTACGCCACTCCTCTCTGCGAGCACTCTCAATTTTAAAGATAATGGTCTAAAAAAAAGAGCAAAAGAGGAAGAAAGTCAGTCTAAGAAAAAAAGAAAAAGGTGCAAGGCATAGAAACTAGGAAGATTGTAAAACTTACCCTAAGGGCGAGGCTGGCTATGCCCGACGACAGGGTAGAATCATTCAACGTCTCTAGGTTCTTGCCCTCTGTGTCGAAATAAAGAGGACCCAAAGGGTGGACCACATCCTCTGTGTTCACCAACAGGTCACGATCCATGGGGACTACGATGGTACGAGTAGACCCCTCTAACCTCACTTCCACCCGAGTAAATCCTTCACTCAACATTTGCACCTCCTCAGGATCAATGTCAGAGCTGATTTCATAACCGTCCTCAGCAATTCCTTTTCCTCTCTCCTCGGCTGATGATGGAACGTCAACTGGTCCCAAGGATGACAACTCATTTCTCAGTACAGCGTCAGCAGCCTCAGATGGCCCTCCAACTTCAACCTCAACCTCGAGTAAATAAGTATCATCCACGACCCTCGTAGACAATGGAGCTTTGGATGATGGATTTGTATCACTCTCTAGTGCAGCAACGGCTGGCTCATAGTCGCCCCCTGTAGAGTCCACCGCTCTAGCTGTTCTATCGCTGACATCAACCGACCTCCTCTTACGTGGAACCAAGTCCTCCTCGCGCTGGGACGACTCATCTACTAAATGAAGCACAGGAAGGGGCGAATTCTCTGATGTTGAGGCCGCCGTTGGTCGAGATGGTCTAGCTAAAGCCAAAGGCTAGGCGGAGGCAAATGACTGGGTAGACCCGGTTGCGTTCGTAGCTAAGGTAGATCCCGTTGCAACAGTCACTTATTGGAATGTGGGAGTAGGAGCTCTCAACCTCCTCGAACCTCTCCGTGATAAAGACGAAATAAAGAAAGAAGACAATGACAAAGACCTGAAGTAAGCAAACTTACCCGGGGGGCTTAGGTCCAAACTTATCGCGGAAGGCCATCCATTCTCGAATCCCCACCGTATGAGGAAGGACCCGACTAACCCAATCACGAATATCCTCGACCAAAGGAGGGGTTTTGACCTTAGCTGCATGAAGAAAAGGCAGTCAATATGACCAGAGTCAACCAACAAGAAGTACAATGAAGGGAAAAGGAAGGATACTTATGGGCGTAGTTCCAAAGCTCAGGGAACCCCCTTACATTAATCACTACGTCCTCGGTTCTAACGTAGAAGTAATTGAGCCAGAACTGGCAGTTGGCCTTATGACGAGACCAATGTGCATAGGATTTTTCTGCTCGTACTCGGTCAAATTCTAGTATAGTTTATCNCTAGATAGTGAAAATACTGACAGAAATAAGAATAATAACAATAATATTAATAGTAAAAATTATAATAATAAATTCTTAAATTAGTAACAAAATATTTAATCTGAAGTAGATGTCTGCCAATCCCCGGCAACGGCGCCAAAAATTTGACGAGACCAATGTGCATAGGATTTTTCTGCTCGTACTCAGTCAAATTCTAGTATAGTTTATAATATCGTCCCACAGAGATTGGTTAATCTAGGCTACAGTTAATATTTTTACTACTATTTGAGAGAACCAAATTGATGAAAGATGAGTTTTAAAACTTGTTAATTAATTAAAGCAAAACAAATAATTTCTGAAAAATTTATAATTTAAAAAGAGTTGGGAATCGTTGAATTCACTTGATAATATTATTACAATAAAATCTCAATTTCTACTTGTATTTCTCTAAATAATAATTGCTTATTACTAATACAATTATATTTGCTCACTAAAAAAGGTCAATTAATAGCACTCCGTGAGGTTATGCAGTTAATTGAGTTAAAACTAGTGACGATCAAACCGAAATATTTTCTTANAAGAGTTGGGAATCGTTGAATTCACTTGATAATATTATTACAATAAAATCTCAATTTCTACTTGTATTTCTCTAAAGAATAATTGCTTATTGCTAATACAATTATATTTGCTCACTAAAAAAAGGTCAATTAATAGCACTTCGTGAGGTTATGCAATTAATTGAGTTAAAACTAGTGACGATCAAACCGAAATATTTTCTTGCTTGAATTGTGCTAAAAGGTAGTAAAAACTTTGTGAGAATATTTTTACTAAAAATCAGTAATCTTGCCTACAACAATTCCTCCGTGAGAATTAAAACTGAGACAAACAAGATTACAGATTTGAAATAAGAGTTTTACAAAAAATGATTCTCACTCTACTGTTTTATTCATTAGTTATTATATATTAATTTTGCTTCGTGAGAATTACATAATTAATATAATAATAACTTAAATAAAATATAAAGAAGTGATAATAATGATTAGTTAGAAACTATTATTTCAGCACAGTATGAATTATACAATGAAAATTTCAAGCCAAGGATATATTAAAACTGAAATAATATTATAAAAATATATATCAAGCTTCATCAACTATCCCAACAAAAGAGATTACTCCATTATGGAGTATTTAAATCTCACAATAAAAAGGAATTCTAGAATATTTCCAATACTCTTAGAAAATCCAAAAACGTACTAAAAGAAAATAAAATATTTAAAGAAAGAAATTAAAATNTTGCTTGAATTGTGCTAAAAGGTAGTAAAAACTTTGTGAGAATATTTTTACTAAAAATCAGTAATCTTGCCTACAATAATTCCTCCGTGAAAATTAAAACTGAGACAAACAAGATTACAAATTTGAAATAAGAGTTTTACAAAAAATGATTCTCACTCTACTGTTTTATTCATTGGTTATTATATATTAATTTTGCTCCGTGAGAATTACATAATTAATATAATAATAACTTAAATAAAATATAAAGAAGTGATAATAATGATTAGTTAGAAACCATTATTTCAGCACAGTATGAATTATACAATGAAAATTTCAAGCCAAGGATGTATTAAAACTGAAATAATATTATAAAAATATATATCAAGCTTCATCAACTATCCCAACAAAAGAGATTACTCCATTATGGAGTATTTAAATCTCACAATAAAAAGGAATTCTAGAATATTTCCAATACTCTTAGAAAATCCAAAAACGTACTAAAAGAAAATAAAATATTTAAAGAAAGAAATTAAAATCAAAGTTTAGATAAAAGTAGATCTTCTTCTTCCGCTCTCTGGTTTCCGATGCCAAATTGCATTCTATTTATAACAAATCTTGCAAGCATTAAATGATTTAGACATGTCCAAGGAATGAGTTTGGACGAGTCTGAAGACATGATCTTGGATACGTGATCTTGGACGCATCTGAAAATATGATCTTGGACTCTTGGATACGTGATCTTGGACACTTCTAAGGATATGAGCTTTGGACTTGTGATGTTGGACGTATCTGAGCTTCAATTATAGGCTTCCATTTCCCATTTGTGTTTGTCGTAGCAGACTTTCATCGACCATTTTGTCTTTTTCTTCTGTTATTTATAATATTTTTTTTCTTTTTTTCTGTAAAAATAGTTAGAAAGAGGAAAAATACGAAATATAATTTAAGTATATTATTTAAAATAGAATATTAATAATATATAATAGGTAAATATTTTATATTCTTCACCTTATCGTCTATTTTTACCACTAGACATTTGCCACCTCGTGGCGGAGATGTAACATCTCCCCCTGTAAAAATTGGGGATGAAGAGATGCATCAAGTGGCGAAGGGTCACTTCGACCCGACTAACTCCACGAATTTCGAGATCATATGGAAGAGCTTATAGATGTAGGGGTAAAGTTGAGCCGGGCACACATGGTAATAGCGGCAAAATTCTTCGTCCAGGGGAAAAATGGGGACATAAAAGGGGTATGCGTAGAAGGCGTAGTACCTATGGCGGTGTATTTGCACCACGTCGTGCCTTGCGAGGACCTGGTCTATATGGGCAGGAATTTTGAATCTGGCCCTAAACTCAGTAAGGCCGCCTCTTTCATCAACAACTTCGAGATTTCGAGGCCATCCTCTGGCAACTTCAAGAAATCGGACCTAGCTTTCTCCCTACGAGGAATTATTTCTTCTACCGTAGGGAAGCTCTCATCTTTTGCAACAATGGCAGCCCCATCGTCATGAGGGAAATGCTCGCTGCCAATGGAACTGGGTCATATGTCCCCCTAGAGTTAGAAGATGTATTAACCATCTTTGGTTGTTTATATGTGTATAAAATGAAAGCACAGAGGAGCCATCCATAGCAGAAGTTGTTAAAATCACAGAAAAGGGATGCAAAGGTAAAAGTAACAATGGCAAGAACACCGGAAAAAGAAGAAAGAAAGAAAGAGATAGAGACTCAATACTTGAAAAAGCAAAAGATCAGGTAGAGGGTCTTCTATCCCTATTTATAAAAACCCAGGCACCATAATCGAGAATACAAATCGTCGATGCCTAGCACCAATATCAAAACTACAGAGACACCAAAAACGACACAATACATCGAAAAAACACGTAATAATAACACATGATGTCATGACGTCATTTTGAATCGATGTAACGATAAGTTATGGCTCACGAAGCGCCACATTACCACCTCGCCATGAGCGTCATTACTCGACCTGCCCACCTAAATCTCTCAACTACGACTAGCAAAGTTAGCTCATCGAGGTCGGCTGAGAGACGGCCTCGATAAGCAGAGGGACTAACTGTATGGGTCAAAATCTGCCTAAGGATATTCGACATGAAGTGGTATTACTGAAAGTAATTTGGCCGAGGTTGATTAGTAACCAATGGAACTTACCGTCGAGCAGTCAATCATGGCCGAGGTCAAGTGTGAGAAGGAGCAGTAACGGCTAGTTTAGTAACAGAATTTTTAAGGGAATATTCTATTAAATATTCCCCGTGTTTTTACTTTTAGGGTTAATTGGGGGTATGTCCTTATAAAATAGAAACAATTATCACGTGACATGCATGTAATATTCTTTAATAAGAACACTCCATGAAAAACAGACTTTCTCTCTAGAATACAAACATTACATTTCTAAATAGATTCGATCTTCTATTATTCCATATCATTTCCACCAGATCCGAGAAGGGTCCCAATATTCTAATCTCCATCTATTATTTATTATTGTCAGAAGGAGGAATCATCCACCTCATTAAATATTATCTTAAACATTCTCTTTATTTACTCTAGTGCTATTTATTGTCATTTATTATTTTATATTTCCTCCTCATTAATGGTCTTAAAATATTAAATGCACCTCGCACTTGATCTTTGTTTGCGCTGCTTTACGTTATTCTCATTAATCGGTTATAGATCTGAAATTATTATTATTAACTAAGTTTAACCCCTCATTATACACATTTAATTAGTTAAACCAAAAATCTATATTTTTTTGTCAAACAGCTAAGGTTTACGTGTATTCTTTTGGATTATTATACAGAAATGCAGGGGTTATTGCCAAATCTCATATGTGCTTTTTGTATATTATAAACAAAATTGAAAAGATCATCAAAACCACTACTAATCAAATAACACTATAATATTAGAAGATATTAATGGTGTTTGAAATCTTATTTAACAACAACAATCCAATATATTTCCACAAATGAGAAAAAAAAGACCCATTAGAGTAACAGTAGAGACAAGAAATGGGAGCGTTAAAACCAATAATTAATATAAAATAAGGAAGACGTAATCACATGCAAAATACCCATTGAGCTTAAGCTAATTACTTTTTCGTACCGATTTGAACATTATTTACAATATATACCTACCCAATTAAAACTAACAACCCCTAGTACCCATGCCCATTCCAACTTTTTTTACCCATTTGATATGGCTTTGTTTGACTTAGCTAGAATTGGCTTGGCTTGATTTGGTTTAGCTTAACTTGTTTTGGCTTGGTTTATAGTATTGAGTTGGCTTCATTTGATGGATATTAAAAAAAAAATGAGTAAGAGGAAAAGGTAATGAGTAGGGGCGGGTAAATATTCTCCGCCCCATGGTATTTGGTAAACTTCCCAGGAATTCCAACTCTTGTCAATATGGTTCAATTGTAACTTCTTGAGAGCTAGGTGACTATGTTGATGTCATTAAGTTGTTTTTGAAATAAAATCATTTTTTTGCCAATTTTAACCCTTAATGTTATCATTGATATGTCATATAAAGTCATACACAATAGTAACTATTTCGTCTCAATTATAAATAAGTTGGAATTAATTATACGAATCATTTCATATTGCTAGCGTTATATTAAAAATTTAACCAAATCTTTTTTATAGCCACACAGTAGGAACTATTAAGAAGAAAAGAAATATTATGGGATCATTAAAGCAACTTGCTTATAGTTTAGGACCATTTGGGACATGAACAAACTCCAACCGTTTTACATAATGACAATCCAATCCCCACCTAGCATAAACCTAACAAATAACTAACCATTAGCCAAATTGGCCAGCAAGCACCTAAACATTTCAATAAAACTTGTCCAGCAAAAAATACCATATTGTCTCATTTCCACTGGGAATCACAAAATTAGAATCATGCCAATCCACTTTTCTTTCATTCTCAAGCACTACAGACAAGTGAAGAACCCTCCACTTTGCTCATTCCCACCTCATCAAAATCCACCTAAATACTTCTCTCACTTTGCTAATACACTTTATTCACCTAACCTGTTGCCTACCCTGAGGTCCAAGAATTGTCAAGATTCAATTTTTATAGTTGTTGGTGTCTGTAATCTTGGATTTTGAACATTTTTAAAGAAAAAAAGATTCAAAATTTTGTAATTCGAAGTGCTTATGCAATTACAGAATTGAAGGCAAAAGTTCAAGACTTGGTTGGTTAAAGCCCAAATATTGAAAAATACAAAAATGGGTACCTTGAATTTTATGTTTCCCAATTCACTTCTTGATGGTAACTACAAGATTGTAGCTTTGGGTGATAGAAAACTCAGAAACAATAAAAAGATAAGTTCTTGTTTTGACCCTTTGAGAATTGGGAATTTTACTGATGTCCAGCAGCTTCATGGCTTGAGTTTGGGGCTAAATAAGACTAAGGGAAGAAAAGGTGGTATTGTTTCACAGTTGAAAGCAGTTGTAGATAAAGTAGTGGAGAGCTATGGAGTTGGTGATGTAGAAGTAAATGAGAGTGGCAACTATGATGCCATTGTTATAGGGTCAGGAATAGGTGGATTAGTGGCAGCAACACAGCTAGCAGTTAAGGGAGCTAAGGTTTTGGTTTTGGAGAAGTATGTTATTCCTGGTGGAAGCTCTGGGTTTTACCAGAGGGATGGTTATACTTTTGATGTTGGTTCATCAGTCATGTTTGGATTCAGTGATAAGGTTAGTTTGTCTCTATATTTTCTTTCTGTTATTTAGATATCCAAGAAGTAGTATTGATTAGGACCAAGCTTTTGAAGCAATGATAACCCTTGATATGTGGTCAGTGCTCTGAAATAGAAAAATCGTTCGTAATAGTAAAAGATACTTTAGTTTGGCTCAAGACACTTGTACTTGTTTGCATAACAAATGTACCCACAGCTGGTGTTTGCACTAAACTAATGAATGCAAGACATGTGTCTTTTACCGTGGATGGTGCAGAATTTCTGTCATTATTAGTTTATTATAGCCCTTCATACTGAATGGTACTATGTTTCCCTCTCATGTTGTCTTCTGCTGTTTGATTCTTGAAATCAGTTTTTCTTGGGTGCCTTGGCTATATACACAAGTACTTTTCTAACTATTCTTCTTTTGGATGATATGGGACTACACCTGAAATATTATCTGCTGGTTTATAAGAGAATATTGCTAACTTTTCGAGTTGTAAATCCATTTAACTAACGCACTAGTCTAGGAGAAATATCTGATGCTTAAGGACGGATCAGTTTTAAGTTTCCTTGCATTTTTCCCAAATTTAGGTCGTCCTAGAATTTGTTTGATAACAACTGTTAAACTATGATACAAGGTCTTCTTCCCATATGGTTTTCTGCCCCCAGCCTTCTTTTGTGATGACATTGCGAAAACAAGAGAATATATTTTGACAATTCGCAGATACAATACTTATGCCTCGTGCTTTTATATAGGTCGTGCTATAGAGTAACAAATTCTGAAGAATAGCACCGTAGAAAACCTTACGCATGTGCATATACTCTCTAACATTTTGGGTCAAGTTGGTGCATACATGTCAAATGTCCAAGCTTAATGTATATGATACTAATTAACAGATTGACAAGAGACTTCAAGTAATTGTCTGCAGTTGGTTGGTTAATTTAACAAAGTTGGTGATGTCCCCAAAAATCATCTTTTCTCCTAAGCGATTAGTCCTTCCGGTATTTGATGTACGTGTAGTGCATATAATCTTCTTATTCTGATTTATCTCTTCAAACATCAGTTCCAAAAACAGTTATTTCACTGCATCAGTCAAATGTTGCTGTTGTCATCACTTGTTATCTTACCATAGTCCTTATCTGGCTATTTATTTCAGTTCTTTTCATGGTACCATCAACAAGTACACAATACCCATAGGCGGAACGTCTATCAAAAGGTGGACCTACCTAGTCTGCACTAGTATAGCTAACAATGTATCGTGTTTTGTATGACCATACTATGGAGTAGTTCATTTCCTGGAAGACGTGTACAAGAACGAAAATCATAAAGTTCTATTGATTATCACATGGGAATTCGTAAACCAACGCACTATGTTGACAACAAAGCATTGTTAGGTTGGGTTGTAGTGAGGTAATTCCACCTTGCCAACCATCTATCTACATTAACCTAGATCGATGAGGGGCTTTTCTAACCCAGATGGAGCTTGATTTAATAAGTGCGAGTGGGTCAAATATTTCCATGCCTGTTTCCTCGAGTATGTCTGATGCATGTTTTATGCTCTAGATTGGGCCATGTTGATGCCTCGGAAGTATCTTGATCACGCCCAAGTATATCCTCTAAGTAGGATTCTGCGGACGTTGCAAATAAAACCCGAGTATTACGCCAGGGTCGAATCCACAGAGAGTCAACCTATCAACTGCTACCTTTAGACTCACTCAATTCTTTAAAACCAGCTTCCAAATATTTTTGAATCACTGTTGAGGTTTCTTTATGAACTAAAATTGTAGAAAAATAACAATCTA